>JBBPDB010114233.1:0-19244 GCA_037974465.1 Brachypetersius altus
GAGAGGAAGCGAGCGAGAGAGAGAGAGAGATAGATAGATATAGAGAGAGAGAGAGAGAGAGAGAGAGAGAGAGAGAGAGAGATAGAGAGAGAGTGAGTGAGTGAGTGAGTGAGTGAGTGAGAGAGAGAGAGAGAGATAAAGCAGGGAGATAGCAAATCAGAGACAGAAACACAGAGAGAGAAAGTGAGAGTGAGAGAATGAGTGTGTGTGTAAGGGTGAGAGTGAAAGAGAGACAGACACAGAGAGAGTGACTAAGCGAGCTACCGAGCAAGCAAGAGTGAAAGAGTAAGAGAGAGAAAGCAGGAAGATGGCGAGAGAGAGAGCGCGAGAGAGAGCGAGAGCAAGAGAGAGCGCGAGAGCGAGCAAGAGAGAGAGTGACAGAGAGAGCGAGAGCAAGAGAGAGAGCAAGAGAGAGAGCAAGAGAGAGAGAGAGCAAGAGAGAGAGCAAGAGAGAGAGCAAGAGAGAGAGTGACAGAGAGAGCGAGAGCAAGAGAGAGAGCAAGAGAGAGAGCAAGAGAGAGAGCAAGAGCAAGAGAGAGAGCAAGAGCAAGAGAGAGAGCGAGAGCAAGAGCAAGAGAGAGAGCGAGAGCAAGAGCAAGAGAGAGAGCAAGAGCAAGAGAGAGCAAGAGCGAGACTAACAGCAGTAGTGGTTTTACGGGCAGTGATGTGAAAATGGCTTTGATGGTTTTGGGCCGGGTAAAGACTCCGGAGCAGATCCAGGGAAAGTAAACTAAAACCACAAGATGTGTTAACAGACCGGGTGTCTGCTTTAATTCACTCCGGACTCTATCAGCCAGGAAACTAAGCTTCTCGGCCGTGCTCTTTATCCAGCTATGGATCCCTTCCTGGCACCCAGTCAGCTTCTCTAACTCACTCTGCTCAGCTCCATCTTCCTCTCCTTCGCTTCATTTCTGCCGCCTCACACCCCGCCTCTCTCTCCCCGGCCACTCTCCTCCACAGCACTGATATGTCCTTTGGCTTCAAATCTAATCCCGAGCGCTAAACCCCTTAAATCTCTCCACCTTGTTCCCTGCGCCAGACGAGGGCTGTGCTGAAGCAGCAGTCGGTGGATGGAGTTTTTATTATGACCGATCTGTGCAACAATTTTGCGACATGAATAATGTGACCCAGCTTAGTCTGTACACTCACCTCCACAAAAATGTAATCAGTGACCAGATCGCCTACTAGCCTGTTTCTTGTCGAATGAATGAATGAATGAATGAATAAAGAGATAGAGAGAGAGATAGAGAGAGAGAGAGAGAGAGAGAGAGAGAGAGATGCAAGTATTGAACTGAACAGCTTTGCCTTAGTTTTCTTTAAGAACAGCTGATTCAATTTCTAATTTCCAATAAAAATATTGTTCTTTAAAGTATACTTTTAAAGGAAATGACAAAATATCAGAAGAAGAGAAATTGTCTCATCGATATTTTTATATTTTTACTGATTTTAATATGTTAATATGTTACTGAAACTGATGTCTCTCAGCGGTCCTGTGACCAGTCAGGACCTGGTAACCACTAAGTACCAGTTCTTGATATCCATTACTAATTACTAGAGCTTAAATCTGATACAATATTTACAGTAAAGTGATACGGGTCCTTTAATCGCAGTCCAATATTGCGTAGTTCTACTAATAATCCATATTAAGGCCTGTCAAGTTTTATAAAATTAGAAGTTCTCCTCTATTCATTTCCATAACAAATAAAGCAAAAGTCATTAAATGTTCCAGGTGATGATAAAGCCTTCAAGCCTTTTTACTAGTAGTGGATGGTGCAGCCAAACACTGAAAGTCTAGTTTAATATATAAGGGACACAACCGCTCAGATTGTGTACAGCGAGAGGTGAGGGACTGCTGGGACTTGTCGTGTGTTGTGAACAGCTCGGCCACATTAGATTCTTGGACAAGAATCTCTTTCATTTAGATGGAGTCCATCACAATCAAGAGCTGCAAGACTGATGAAATGCATGTAATTTTGCCTCAAGCTTGGACCAGAATTTTCATCTCTGAAAACAAAAAGAGAAGCTCCAAACATCAGCAGCATCTAAGCATTACATTGTTCATCATTCTTTTGACCAGACTATAACTTAAATCATTAAAAGGGACGATCCGAGAGTCTAGAGCGTCCTTATTTTCTCATTACGGCATCACTTAATATAGCAGAAAAGCCAAACTCCTGACCAAACTGTTCACCAAACGGAGCTTAAAGGCTGGATGAACACGGAGACACTCGCTGTTTTTCATCCGCCACAACATCCTCATGTTACCGCGGATGCGGAGCTAGCCTGCAGTCCTTCAGGCAGTGATCCATGCGCTACAGAGACAGCTCGCGTTTGCAGGATGCTTGTGTGTAAACATGTCTGCTCGAATCAATACCGCGGCTGGCCTTGTTAACGTTCTTAAATATCACACGCGGCAACAAGAGACGGAGAGCCTGCCGGTGCTCTCTTCCAGTCCGTAAGAGCCTCAGACGCTTGACAGAGCGCAGACTGGAGCAAAACGCCAGGCAGAGGAGTCTCACACGTCTCCGGCTCCGCACCTACGGCGGCGGGAAAGTGGGAACGTGCTCCGGGAGGGAGGCTTTTGTGAGGCGGGGATGGCAGGAAGATTGATTTCCTTTCATTTCGCTTTGTGACACTCGGGCATCTGTCTTCATCACAGTGCTCTCGCAATCACAGAGTACATTATGCAGATTTAGTTTACCATGAAAATCTAATCGCTAGCACCAGGCTGCAGAGCTGGCTTATTTTCATAATAAAGTCGGTTTAAACATGCAGTTCATTGTATAAAGGTGAGTCCTCTCAAAAAAAGGAAAAAAGAAGCATAAGTCTGTCGGCTATAAGATAAAGAGGCATCACCACACACAAGCTGAATCTAATGCGCGATTAAAGGCAAAAATGGTAAAAGTGGAAGCAAGCAGGGCGAAGTTATTCAATACTGATACAAATACTAATACTAAACACCCGAGTTATCATGGTAACGGCCTCCACTGTGTCTATAAACTCATTTAGCACCTGGAAAATAAATAAATAAATAAATAAATGACCAACACTGACTAATTTCTTTCAAAACACAGCAAGACTCCACATTTTAGCCGAGCCTCAAAAGCACAGCATTAGGCTCCACACATCCAACACAAAGGCTCCAGCTCTGAAAACCACTAAAGCGTCTCGGTGCTCGAACATTCAGGACAAGCCGAGCGTCTCCAGAGACCAGCTCTCAATTCCATTCTTCATTACTAGATTACAGATGATCATATTCCAGCACCAGAAGAATAGTAAGCTCTGCTTCTCATCTTAGGGTTGTTTTGGGGTTGAAAGCCCAAATATCAGTGAAAGGAACAACCTAATGCGTGAATGTATTCATTCGGAGAAGATGAGCTGCAACACGCTGTTCCGCTTTGTTTGAATCCCCACATTCTTCTTCGGAACCAAGAAAATTTCATCTCAGACGAGTGAATCTGCAAGAGTCTCACAGCTCAAGAGAAAATTATGAACTTTCTTCCTTGCACTGCTTTCCCTCGCCAGGGCTGCAGAACAGATCATTTGTTTATCATTATAGCAATGCTGGCCTTTACAGTAATGATTCTGTCAAGGCTTGCAATATGTGCACCCAATATTAGGCAGATCTCTTTGTGCTGCTAAATCTTCCCCAAGATGTTGCAGCAGATCCCTCAAGTCCTGTGCATTGGATGTACTGGACTAGTTAGTGCAGCACCATCCACAGATGCTTGATCAGATTAAGATCTTGGATTCCGGAGGTCAGGGCTAATTAAAGACCCCATGACATGCCGTTTATGGATGCTTTTATTAGTGGTCCACTAATATCGTATCTGAAGTCTCTTTCTGAAATTCCACCCCGTGGAGAATTACAGCCATTTGGAGCCAGTCAGTCCCTCAATGAGATTTCCCGAGGACGTAGCTTCTGTGTCTGTAGCTTTAAGCGAAATTGAGGAGGAGAGAGACGAGGCAAGAAAAAGAGAGGTGGAGCAAGGTGGAGTGTGGGGGAGGGGCCAGTTTGCGGTCACAGCTCAGCAAGTTGAGGAAACGGTCATCGGCAAAATGTTTGGCGCAGACATTACAAAACTTTAGGATGTTGTGTCGGCGCTTTTCCAGAGACAATAAAATTAACCCTCTGGTTCTTCAGAGGTTCAAATGAAGGAACTAAAATAATACATTTGTACTCGTTTGCAAGCCATGATGTCTCTACAGGAAAAAGTGGTCCCTCACACACAGCACTGAGTCGGTGGAGCTCACATTTTTAAGAGGGGATCGACATTCTCTGGGTGTGCAAAGCATGAGAAAGTGGAGGTAACCTTTCCCCGTATGATGAAATATGGGGCCTAATTCCAGATCGGGCTCCTGTTCCATCAATGGCAGAGCAGGATGATCAAAGCACTCTTTACACCCATCGCCATTTCTAGCCACTGCAGGACCAAAGGCAGGCTAGAGGAACTCATGTCATGGGACCTTGCCATGAATGGGAGAATGTGGATGTTTAAGAATCAAAGGATGTTCAGGTCAAAGTAACTTCCACATGAATGGCTGTTGTTTTGGAGATGCCCTAACCCAGTCTTCCAGTCATCAAAGGACATTTCAGCCCATGTCCATGTCACTCAGATCCTTATTCTTGCCCATTTTGCCGGTTTCTAAAACCCCAGCTTCAAGAACAGACTGCTAACTCTCTGCTTAATATCTCAGACGGGCGATGTTTTTTCACTTCTCCATGATTTTAATGATTTAGTTGATCGGTACAACAATTTTTAACAAATTACTGAAGGTTTACTCTGTCCCACACATCCCAGATGTGTTTCAGACGTGTTGATGTCAAGAAACACATTCTGGTCCAGTCATTCACCGGTTAACTACATTTAGTTACAAAAACATTTTATACTTTCATTTACAATCAAATGTGGATTTTTGTAATGCAGATATCAGTGTGTCCAGAAATGAAAATGTTAAAATGAAGCTTTTGGCCACTTTTTGGTCTGTAGTTGTGGGCCAAGACATGCGTACGAACTATAGGACTTCACAAAAATAGGACTGCAGTTCCAATTGTTATATGCAACATCCCAGTTGGAATATGCAACAATTTAGCTGCAATCCAGTATTTTGCCAATATTTGTGCAGCCCTGCTCCTCAGGCAGCTTCTGGTTTCGTGGAACAACAGATTCTTCAGTAGTGCAGAAGCCCATAATCTCCTCATTCCATTCCTGAACATGAACAATCTGCTCCCAGCAGGCTATCGGCTCTACTCCTCATTAAAGTAGTCTGTTTACTGAGTCAACTAATGCGTCCTGCTATTTGTCATTAAGCCGAATGGCACGGAGAAACAATGTGACAATTAGGGCTGCACGAGATAAACAGAGTCGAGTCTATTGCTCGTAGGGGATGAAAATTAAATGTCTAGTCTGACATTTAGACCGTTTACAGCTGGTCACTTCATGCATCCTGAGAATTGATTATAGGATTATATGTGGATGGGGCCTAACTACTTAAAAATGCAGGTGTAAACGCACCCAAGAATCAGAAAACTGTATTGATCTCTGAGGAAATTGCTTATGTAAGGACTGCACAGACACAAAGTACAGTAATGTATGCATGTGTGTTTTCTTTGGTATAAGCAGGAAAATACAGTAATTTAATTTACAGCAATAAACACTCAGACGAACGCTGCATCACAGGACAGCAGCCAACGTCGTTGCTTAGTGTCTCAACAGTATAATATTAATTTTTAATAATAGCCATATTTTATTTGGAAATTTAAGCAATTTTTTAAGATACAAAATTAGTAATTTCTATTTTTCTTTATAATTTAGTACATATACAGACAGAGAGAGAGAGAGAGAGAGAGAGAGAATTAAACAATACACAGTAATAGTGCCGTTTTAAGACTTTATAAGAAAAGGTTTACAGTGAAATTTGTTCAAATAAGCCAAAAAAGGATTAAATCATGATTAATTCAATTCAGTTCAATTCAGTTCAACCAATGTTGTCACAAAGCGGCTTTGCAGAATCCAGGGCTGAGCTCCTAGGGACCAAACCCCAGCGACGCAACAACACATTAAGTGATTACCTGAAGTAGTTTTCAAATCGCCATATTGTCATTATACTATCCAACATATTAACAACAACTTCAGGAGTCCTTGATGTGGTTAAAGTGAGTGGCCTCCCCTTTTAACAAAAATGACCAACATACATTTATCTCAACACTCACAGAAAACTGCTACTGAGGGTACAGTGGAGTTAGTAATGCAAAGGCCAGGATCACAGCCATAACCATCAAACAGACCCAATAATGAGTAACAAACAGAGCAGAGCAACCAAAGAAGTGAGGAACCAAAGAACTGAGGAGCCCCCCGCATTGACCTGCTGGGGGCAGAGCGCAGAGGGGCAGCAGTTTCTCAACAGACTGAAATCATCTCTCAGCCCATCATTCTTTGCTCCACTGTGACTTGACATACCTGCATCTACATGCAAATATCGCACAGAGGCGCAGCAGTGTGGGGAGAGCGGCCCAGCTCACATTACACATTACTCATCTGCCTCAGAGAAGCTGGGCATCTGCTCGGTAACAGCAGGGAAGAAGAACCAGAGAGAATGTCAGAATTTGCTTAGGACCTCCTTCAGGAGTCCAGGCAAACAAAAGGTGACCGTCAGAAAGCAGATGCAGGTTATGGTACAATCCTCACAAAAACCCAAAACAAGTAAAGCATGCTGTACAGGGAGGGAAATGCGACAATAAGACATTATTTTTGGTCAATTCTATCATGTGTTCAGTATATCAGACTAGTGTATAGACCAGAGGACAAAATAACAGTATTCTGGTTCTGATTTTAAAGAGCCCATATCACTTTTTTTTCCAATTAAAAGTGCTTGAAGCTTAAATATTGTTTCAAATGGTACGTTCACTCCCATCCATACAGTCCTCAAGCTACAAAAGCAGCCTGTTTTTAAAGGTCGTCACAAAACCAACACTATCTCCTTATTCTGGTTAGAGCTCACTCATGCACCAATTCACCAACACTTTTAAAGCCTAAAAATGAGACTTTAGTTGGATTACATGCAGACCTTGATTCACCAGAACACCCAGTAACTCACCCGGAGCTGTGGTCACCCCGTCAGAAACACTGATTGATCAGACACTTATTTGCATATTGCAACGTTTTGCAATATCAGCATTTCAGAGATTGATACTGCAATAACAAATAACGGACGATTTATTGTGCAGCCTTAATATAGAACGTGTGTGAGAGGGTCAGTCCATTACGGGTGAAAAAAAATGCAAACGCATAAAACACCACCAATCTCAACCAAACTCATTCAGTATCTCTGTCTATATGCACAGTTGATACACTGAGTTTTACCGTATGAGATTAGTCGCGTTGTGTGGCTACACAGCTGTGCAAACAAACACCACAGTCCTGATGTCTCTCAGTGGTCTCCCTACTGTCTCCAAAGAACATCTGGAGCATTTTAGTGCTTTATTTTGTTCCTAAAGTCTGTTGTGAAATGTTTTCTAACGTGCTAAATTCTTGTTTTGATTGGATTTGCAGGATGCATTTAGGCCTTTGACTGGCTTCCAAGTGACGGAAACAACAAAAATTCTGTCAAGAATATTGGGTGTGATCTAATGAGTGGGCTGTCCAGTTCATTCCATGAATGCAGCTGGTCTGGAGTTTTTGGAGGGGAAAAACACCACAATACCACATCCAGCATAACATCCCAACGCTTCATTTCTCTAGTATGTCCATGTAATCTCAAGTGCTAATGTTGCAAAGGTCAAACACAGTGCTGAAAGGGTTAACGGTTTAACATTCTCAGCAGCAATTATATTTAAATTTTTTATTGTATTTATATACCTTTCGTTTACTGACAGTATTTTGTATACATAGCATTTTATTTTAATTTAATTCATATTGTATAGTATTTATATCCACCTCTCATTGATCACAGCCTTGTGTGTGTATATAGTATTGTGTATTTAGTACTAAGCATTTCTGGAGTGCTTTCATTTTCTACTATATTTTAATTTGTTTTGTAATCTTTGTGTCTCCGGGTTTCTGTGCAGTCAAAAGCATAAGCAGGATCAGTAAAGGTTTTTAATATAAACTCTGAATCTTGAATCCTGAATCCAGTTCTGCAATCAAAGAGGACATATTGTGAAAACTCAACAGGTCTATGGGCTACAAAACATGTTCATGAAGTTCTTTGCACAAAATCACGCTCACAAAGAGGTTCTGCAGCTTTATTCTTCACAGTTTCAGGCCATTTAAGGGCTCTGTCCCGTTTATGCAAATAAGCTATCGCTGGCCACGCCCCACCCATCCCATGCTAATGCTGTGCAGGAAACAGAGCCGCTGTCCAGCCCTGTATGTTGTACCCCGAGTTGGACCCAGAACCCGATGAATACAACTCTTCTTATCTGTGCTCGCAAAACCAGCAGACAAAAATGGCGGATCTTCAACTAATATACTGGGTGGGACCCGACAGATGAGGGGTGGTTCTATGCAGATTTTCTTAGTGTGACGCCACAGTAAGGGAGCGTCCAAACTGTGCAGAATAAAGCTGCTGAATCGCTTTATTTCAGAGTGATTTTGTGCAAAGAACTTCATGAACATGTTTGGTAGCCCATAGAGCTTTTAGAACAAAAGTGAGTTTTGCATAATATGTCCCCTGTAAGTAAAACAACAAACAGGAACACACATTAAGAATATGAAAGCTAAATTAGAGTATTTTTAAAGCGTTTAAGTCATAAGTTATAAGCGTAGCATGTTTGCTGCAGGGGTTTATTTAAGGAAGTCACTTCTCCACACTCACAGTTGAAAAAGTGGCTTCATCATCTGAGCCGCAGGTCTGAAGCGATGAAATCGGGTGTCTGATATAAGTGGTCAACATGTGGGTTACCGCGCCCCCCCCCCCGCCCACCTCCTCCTCCTCCTCCCAGTGCTTCAAAGCTGCAGACTACTCCTTAAAAATGAGCAATTATTTGAAGGGAAATGAAAGGAGGAGAGCTTTTAAAATCAAGCCGAATCTGACCTGCATGTTAACAGAGGAGGTAATTACTGGGCCTTGCTGGGCGCCCCGAGAGGGGCTCGTCTCATCTAGAATCTTAAAAATAGTGTTTCATTTCCAAAAACAAAAGCCCAGCCTTTCTGTGCTAAAACATAAAAACAATTATAATGAAATGCAGAGAAACCTAACAGAATAAAACAGCGAGTTAAATTGAGCGGTTTGTGTTCAGCCTGGTTCAGGGTACAAATACAAGAAGCACATTTAAAAAGTTTTCCAGGTTAAGACTTGTTATGAACTCTCTTATTAACCCTGAATTGTGTCAGTGGCTCTTTCAGAGACAAATTATTTTTGTTCCCTTTAACAAGTTTAAAAAATGCCCCGAGAGTAACTGGAGCTTTAGTAGTCTGATGTGTTTTATCAGCGTATTAGAGAAGCTTCATGCTGCCTTTATTGTTGGATTACCTGTGATAGCTTGTTACAATATGATACAATTACCGCACAACTCGCATCACTGTATATTTGTAGGGCTGCGCAATCGTTATTATAGTTTTTTGCCATTTGTAATTCGTCTGATAAAAAGTGACGACACAAGCATTTCTGGAATGTATTTTTATACTGCTATGTCTGATTTGTCAAATGAAGAGCATTTCATTGAGACTATTTTCAAGCGAAGCTCTTTTGTCACTTGTTGTCACGTGCCAGTTCATCCTGTACCTACAAAGCACAGGACATTCCACGCCGTTCAGCCAACAAGGCCCTCACACTGTTTATTAGCACGGCTTCCAAAACTACATTTTAGGTCCTTCTCTCAATGACTTGAAATAATATACTGGCAAAAAAGCTGAACTGCATACGGTGATGTGAGGAAAATCAATGCAATTACTATTTAATCATCAGTGGATCTTCTTGAAGGGAACTATAATAGCCAACAATTAGTATGGAAACTACACTTTTACTTTAAGGTCTAGCACACACCACTGCAAGTAATTATTTTGGTGGTTCGTTCTTTAGGGCACAAATGGAGGTCGGTCAAAGGGTGGAGAAACACAGTCAAACAATACTGTCTATAGTAATAAAAGCTTCTAGTGACGGAGGCCTTGTCAGCAACCCACCAATACTGACTGCCCACGTTTTATTCACAAATCACAGATCACAGATATTTACTCGCACTTTGGGTGCATGTTTTGGACCTTGTCCATAAAAGGTGGCATACTAATAGCCTTTTAGCAGTCTTTAGGGTTCATTGTTAAAAGTTGCATTCACTGATAGTGTGTTTACTACAGTTTTTGGCTGTGTTCTATATAAACATGTGCTTTCTGACTGGTGGTCCATTCTGTGCTATGCTACACTGTAGAGGCTTCAACTTGATGAGAAAGGGGCTGGGACTCTTTAGCAAAGACTATAAAACCTCATTTTGGCATGGAATACATTTTCATGCTTTACAAACGACAAGCATAAATGAAGAAATGTTATAACCTTTGCTGATTGTTATTTAGAAAAAAAGCACAGACTGATAGAAAGAAAGGCCAACGTGGTCCTACATATATACAAATATAAGAGTTAAAAGCACCTGCTGACAAATCTATTTCACTGTGAAGCTGAAAATTACATCAATTACAAATGTCCGCTCATACACGTTACATGAAATAAAGGCACAGACAGCACTGAGGAATCACATGACAAAGGGAGAGGAGTAGATTGAAAGGCAGAAATGGCCACCTTTTGACTGTCTATTAGAGGATTTAGGCTAGCAGTCCTGTCCTGCCTCCTCAGTTCAGTATGCAGGACAGCAAAGCCATAAACAGACGACAGGAGGTTTGGTCCAGCTGCCCATTACTGCACCATCAGCACTACAGCTCTCAGTCCACAGGAAGGACAAACACAACAGTTTTCAGTGTCTTTAACCCCAAATACGCATTAGAGGAAGCAAATAGCATACCATGACAGGCTCACACCTAGAGCTGCTGCTACAAAGTCAGCTCTCCCAGAGCTTTCCTCTATGCACCACTGCGCAAAAGTTAGGACTGGGTGTTTAAGAACATAAAAGCCAGCCTGATCACAAATCAGCGTAAAGCTATCTTCTAATATGCATGTTTGTTTTCACATTCACAGCCTTGGAAAAGAAGGGAAGGAAATTAAAAGTGCGGCAAATAAGAGAAATCAATCACAAACAAAATCACAAAGTTCTTCATTTGCATTTGAATGAGTACACAAACATGGCAACAAGCCATAGCAAGAGCAGAAAAGTGCATTAATGGCCTTAAAAACAAAAATGCCATTAATAGCGAAGTGCATTAATTATGGTCTTATTGGAGACGTTTCCAAAAAGACAAACCGGGGTGTAGATTATTCTGAACACTAAACAAACAACATTAAGATAGAAGTTCTAATTCATTCACTCATCAAATCAGGCAGATAACTTCACATTTTTATTATCAGACCGTACGTGGATAAATATCCTCATTACTTAAAAACCTCACATTGTTCCACAAACAGAGATCAGAGGGATAAATCATACTCGTCAAGTTTGAAAGGCAGCACACATTCACTGTGGGCTCCTCCTTCAAAGCCCAAGATCAGCAGCACAGCCAACAAACCCAGCTATCAGCCCATGAAGATGAATTGTAACTGCTATACACACTCCATTCTCCCATCATTAATCACTCAGCGAGAGAATTCAGCAAATACACTCAAGCCTCTGATGTGAATACAGCTGCTCAGAACTAGTGAGGCCTCCGATCACAGAGGCTGAAGGAACATTCAGAAGAAGAACCTCCCCCACCAGCAGGATGGCATGCAGGAAGTCAGTGAATACGCACCCTTAGAAGGGCTCTCCTTCAGTGCCCTTACGTCACAACAGGAAGTCCAAAATGAAACTGTGTTGAGTGCTTTTACAAGAGCATGCGTGTCAAAACACGAAGCACCGGAGCTGGAACTTTTCCACACTTCTACAGAAAGCGTGCTGTGTCTGAACTGTACTGTGATGGTCCTGTACTGGCAGAACCTTTTTTGATGTTCCAGTGTTTGTATCCAGGGCAGCTGGTGGCCTGTGGTTAGCTGATGGTCGTGGTTTCGAATCCCAGGACTGCTAATGGCACAACTGAGGTATCCTTGAGTAAGGTACCGTCCCCACACACTGCTACCCGGGTGCTATAGTCCTGGCTGCCCCCTGCTTCACTTGAATGGGCTAAATATAGAGGAAGAATTTCACACTGTGTGCTGGGGTGTGATTACATATGACAGAACGGTCACACTCAGATTTTCTGACTCGATTCTCTCCACAGTCTATAGCCAGTTGTCCCAAAACCGCGTCCATGGAGTCGAACCGGCGGAGAGTTTTTCTATCAGAGCTACTTTTGTTATTGTGGTCTTTTATTATTTCTAGTCTTGTTTGAGGTTTATTTTTTTCTCTGCGTTCTTTATCCGCCTGATGAGAACTTGTTAGTGATGTCCTGGATCACCTTCACGGTTCTCAAAGTTAAAAGGTAATATTTTTTCGGAAGCTTGAACTCAGCTCTAATACAATAAGTGGTCGCAGGTTGTGGCTGTGTAAGGGCTGATGTTTGTACTAAGGCCTCACCACTTCCCCATCTAGTCTTATAAACAGGTTTTCATAATGCTTGGTTTATGCTTCGCTGTTTTAGTGCTCTTTCAAAAGTGACTTCGCCTTCAGGACCAGTTTTAACTAGAAACAATAAAATATTAGCTTTTAAACCTCCAACAATGTGAGTATTCCTGCTTACTGTAGCTACTCAGATTTGCAGAAAATGGTTCGTGTGGTGGTTGATTTTTCCACCTGCTGGTATCTGATAACGCACTCTTCTCATTTCAGCCCATTTAGGCAAATGAGTATTTCCATATCGCCCCAGAACGGATGTAGCAAAGGCGAGAAGTCACGTAACAGTTGGTTTTTGGTGATTTGGCTAAAAAAATGCAAACGCTTCTGTTTAAAAAATGATCAGAATGTGAAAAGAGTCAAAAGACGTGCCAGAATCATCAAAGATTAAAAATGACCAGTAAGAATAAAAAAATTCAGTTGGTGATACACTTTCTTATGTAGTCTTTAACGAACTAAAGCCAGGACTGGAGTTTCAAGGCACGGATCAGAGTGTTTACATTTACATGCAGAGTGTCAACTGATGCACTGATAACATTCATCACTACAGCTCAACACTACCGGTGCTGACATGAAAGAACATGATTCATTTTTCTAAACACGCAGTCACACACAACCTGTATGACAAACACAGCAAAAACTCTTCATCTGTGGGGGGATACAACAATATCATTTCGTAGTTAACCTATAAAATAATGACTAATATAACCACATCAACAAACACCCTGGTGGATATTCTGCTGCTACTATTAGTGAGGTCATAGCGTTTGTAGAAAGTTAAAACTGTGATCGGCTTCATGTGTGAGTGTTAAAGTGCAGTTAGGTCTTGTTGGCAGAAAGTTCCAAAAACCATAGACCTCAAACATTCAGTACTAGACCGACGGCCAGTGATAAAAACAGCCTTCCGTCACTTTTGCTTTTCCATCACTCTGGCACAGGTTCACCTTCAACTCCATTAGATGCCGTTATAGAGTTCTACAGCCAGCAACCTATAACCTGACTTTTCAATAGAAGTGCTTGCATCTTGTGGTAAATGTTCAGATTGTATGTTGGTTTACACTATATTTAGTGTGCACTCATCTGTGCTGGTCCGTGTTGGTTTGTTTGCTGTGGCTGCAGACCACAGTTCATTTTTAATTCTGAACAATGTTTCCCTAGCAACAAGTGTTGACTTTGAAACTTATCCTAACTGCTTCTCTGACCAAGTTCTAGAGAAACCACAAGAGAGTTTAGATGCAAATGTGAAAACAATAGATGTCTTGATGGTTGACAGCTTCAAGCAATTCATCAAAGGCCAGACTAGTATCGGGCACAGAATACAAACGAATACACTCAAGTTTTATGTTCACTTAGAACTTTAACGACTACAGATTTTTTCTAGTCGACTAATCCATCAGCAAAGTCGAGTCGTCAAGTCGTTTCATGACATCACACAGACGTCCAACATTAAGCAACTTTTAGTAAAGTTTTCTGTAACATTAACAGTCAACATAACAATGAAACAAAACAAAATAAAGGCTGATGCCTTGAATTTTCTGGAAAATTTAAGAGTACAACTGCACATGGGAACAGTTTAAGCCGCAGCAGGAACGACTCCCTGCAGTGTTAGCGTTAGCCATGTTAGCTAGCAGAGCTGTTTCAGATGCAGAGCGCCGGTTCTGTTACTGTACTTAAACATGCAGGTATCCGTGCTGTTTGTGTGGATCTCCACACATGTGATGTGTGTCTGTCTTCTCTGCTGCATGTCTCTCGTCTTGATGTGGTCTCGTGTTTAGATTCCCCTCACGCCAATAATTGGTTAAACCACGGAAGTGCCAGCATAAGCCAATCAGTGGCAGAGATTGCATCATGTACACAAGCAAGGGCAGAGAAAGAAAACAAAAAACCCAAACGACTAGTCGACTTCTCTCAGTGGGCGTCGACTTGTGCCTTTGAAGTCGACTAGACTACACATTTGTTGTGACCAACCAGGAGTTTGTTTATGGTCAGCAGATTTAGATCAGAACACGGGTGACTGAACACTTACTGGATCAAAGAGGTATTGGCATGTACTTCTGCAGTTCCTACGACCGACACTAAGTGGTGTTGGTACTGTCAAGTCAACAAAAAAGTCTGAATAAATCTGCTTTTGATTGTTAGGGCTTGAAAAATGATTGCTTACGTTATCACTGCTTAACATCCAAAAAGAGAAGCTCTCTCTGGTTTTCTCCTAATAAAACAGACGTGTTTATGCTTCCCGTCTTTGATCACGTCTCACCCGGGATACCTCATATTTCAGAACATCGAGCTCAAACTAAGATTCTTTAAGGCGCTAGACTACAGCCAGACACTGATTGCTCCCCAGCCCTGGACGCTGCCATTACACCGTTATCTCAAGGACTGGATCCATGCCGAGTTTGGGATTGAAATTTAATGCATATTTTATATTTGAAAATAATTTTTTACTTTAGCCAACACATGAGCACATATCACATAAAAACTGCACTATAGGAAAGTCAGCTCCATTCCGTGATTGCATCTCAACAACACGAGTTTGAATGAATTCACTGCCTGCCTTATTTAATAATGCGGGAAAAACTGACAGACCAACACTTACATATATAACAAAATAGTGGCTGAATAAAATTAATATTCTAGCACTAGCCCAACAGTGTAATGCGTGTATTTTTAGAGCTTTGCACGAATCAAATACAGATTTAAGGAAGGAAGGAAGGAATGAAGGAATAAATAAATAAATAAATAAATAAACAAATAAATAAATAAATGACATATTAAGCTGTAATTATTTCTCTGTGCTCGGTCCTGTCAACGCTAGACTGAGGCGTGTTTGTGTAGCATTGTTTAATGGCAAGCAGCGATATTACATCTTGAACTAAAACCAACATTGGTATGTGAACTTTACTTCAATCGTCATTTCAGTTGCAATTGCGCTACACCAAAAAATTATTATTCAAATTTCTTATAGACTACACTAACAAGTCTTTCCCCTTCCCCTGGATAACTGCTTGGCAGATGAATAAAAAAGCCCCTTTGTTTAACCGAAACCACTACCGTACACAGCAGTTTCACAATCGGGGCGGAGATGAAACTGTGTAATGGTGTCATTTGGGTAACCTGGAGCACTTTCAGAAATCAATTACCTGCGAGAGGGGAGGACGAGCTCCTGGGGTAAGAGATTACATCCTTTACAGGAATCCTTTAATGTCACATTACAGCCGTGTGCACCTAATGAGAGCAGGGAAGGGATCTCCACAGGTCTAATGAGGAAGAAGCTTGCTGACTGACAGAGTCGATGGACGAGGAGTTTAGCTCCTACGTGGTGGAACGGCTCCCAGACCACGCGGCCATCATCCAGCGCCATCGCTTTATGAGTTGGGATGAGAACCTTTCACTGTTTTGAGGGGTTTGAATGGCATAAAATAAAACAAACTTCACAGAGATGCCAAAAACATTACATGTGACCAATTAAGCACTGATTTCAGAGCGTCTGCTAAATGCAGTGAACATAAACGTATTAGAGACACTGTAAAACTAGCCTTTAATATGTTAATCACAGCATTATGTATTAATTTGAAGTACATTGCATCATTTTACATCCTTCATGTTTTTTTCCCTGAACAGCCTTTCAGATGTAACTTCTGCATATCGTCACAAATGGTTTCAGATCCTCATGCAAAACATATGCAGCAGGAAGAACAGAATATGGTTTTGAAATTTGATTAAAGGGAAAGAGCTTTGCGAAACAGATCACCTGTGTGAAACATGTAAAAATAGATTACTCTAACTAGTGATCACTGCCAATTTCAATGATAAACAGGGAATCCACATGCTATTATTAAGCTGTGCTCAGGCTAAACTGAGGGCGTGCTGGTGGTTAGCGCTACAAATCACTTTTGTGTGCGTCACTGAAAGGGAGCAAACCCACACAAGCAGGATCTCAGGAATTGAGTTAAAGTTGAAATGTCTGCACTTCTAAATTGTGAGTACATGACAACTCAATTATTAATCAAGGAATATACTGATTGTACCCAATTGATGGTTAATGGAGTCATTATAAAGACCAATTATAGGCTTCAGTTACCCACGGCCCTAGTGTGGATTAAGAAGCTATAGAAAACGAGGGAGAGAGACCAATTATTGTTAACAACTACACTGTTGCTGATATGAACAATAATGATAAATGTAACAATTTAAATCATTTCATTTCTAGTCAAGTTGCTCAACAAAACTGGAAGAGCAATTACTGTCCACTGAACAGCACTCAGTGTCCCTGTGGGATAATCAGTAACTGCCTTTTATTACCTGTACATGACATGTAAGAACCTGCTGAGTGAGTGCGTGTGTGTGTGGGGGGGGGGGTCATCCTGACTGGGTGAATTCTCCTAGTGAGTCATATTTCAGTTTGACAAAAGCAGTGATGAAACAGATACGAAGCCGGTCTCGTCCCACAGCGGCGGCTCAGGAAACACCTGTGGATAAGCGCCTGGAAAACAGGTGCAGCTCAAGAGGGGGCATGCGCCTCGCTGGCACGAGATTCACGTCCAGCTTGGCAGACCGTCCACACACACTCACTCTAGGACACGGTTTCATTGATCTGCTGCCAAGAGCAGGCTCTCCAGAGACAGCCCGGTCCCGCAGCTGAACACGGGGGCCGAGTAAAGTTACAGCCATTTGCCTGCGACTCTAAATGAGAGTGGAGCGGTGGCTGTAGGCCATCGGGCGCCGTGAGGCCACCATCGTCTTCGAAAACTAACTTTTCCCCAAAAACCACAGAGCATTCCTGCCTCAGATGAAGTGACTAAAGCAGCACTATGGAATTTCTGGGCTGATAACCGATAACAACCACTGATATCAGCACCATGCTGTGGGAAATACACCACCAACGGACTCAGTGGTGGTTAACAGGGTTACCATTGCAGTGACAGTAAAGTCTGATTTACCTGAACATGAACACGACTGAAGTTCTACACAGGTAGAGAGAAAGGAGATCCTTTATTAATTCAACGTGTAACGATCTGGAAAACTCAAAACTGGGTTCAATAGACAATCCAGATCACCGTTCAACACACTCACAATATATTCAAGACAGAAAACAGTTTAAATACAGAAATATAGGTATTTAGTTTCACAATTTACAAATAAACAAACCAACCAGAGCCGGATGGCCAGGAGAGAGGGGAGTGCTTGATCTTATCCAATAAAAGGTGAAGGATTGAGAAGTTTCAGCTCCTGAAAGAAGCTGTAGAACACTGGGTCTTCTGTTTTTTTCCAAAATGGAAAATAGTCTGCTCAGTGTCAACATTTATCTCCATTTTGATGCAAAATTGACACCACATTCAGAGTGTAACAGTTTTAAGACAGACTACAACTCCAGAAATAGAGCCCTGATTCTGCACAGCCGCACTGCGCAATTATGGCAAAAAAAAAAGTTACATTTATGCTTCGAGCAGCCGCACATATGCAGAGGCTTCCAATGGCAAGTGAATGTAACATCATCCTTCCGGTACAGAACATCCACCATGAGCCTTGTGCAAAATTTCAAAGCAGAGGAGCCTTCAGGACCAGAGCTGAGAAGCACTGATCTATTGTGAACGCAAGAACTGAACAGGCCATTAGAAACAGACTGAATCATTACAGGCCTTCCAGAAAAAGCAGTAGCACGACGTAAATCAAGGGGCTTCTCTCCATGCTACTGACTTTCTAATAAATCTCAGACTGCACCAGGGCTCCTCTAGCATGAGATATATTAGTCAGGAAATCAATGGATCATTGTGCTTCTAAGTAAGACGCAGCAACACGGCGTGTGGACACAAGGGTTCAGGGTCTGGCCTGTGTTTAGAGGACTATCTTGACCAGAACACCACAGGAACCACATCCAATTACATTGATTCACAACTTGACTCTGTTCCATCCTGTGCACAAGTGCGAAGTTATATTACACTAGACCACGAAGCCCAAGCCAGAGCAGATCAGATTTCTCAGCCGTAAAACCTGGCAACGCTTGAACTGAGAGGTATAAAGGACACAAGCCCCTAAAAACCGCTGTAGGAGCATTTCTTCTTTCACTACAACCATCTGCTTCTGCTTCCAGAGAAGGAAGGCCAGGACTGTGAAAGTTTTACAAAATCTACAGAGTGTTTCGGGACGATCCAGTCTCAGCTTGCCTGGTTGTTCTCATCCGGCTTGATGTTTTGCATTTACCCGGATATTGGATATGAGGGCAGAAAGAGATACACACACTGCTATCAAATGACTTTCGAGTGTCGGGTGTGGCCGTAACTCAGCACAGCTTTATCAGACCAAACCGAATACCACAAAGCGAGTGTCTCTCACGCACAGCTCACAACTCTTAGGGCAGAAACAACATTACAGTTTAATGTGCTGATACAAAAGAAAACAAAAAACCCCCAGATATTTCTTCTCTCCAAACTTACTTTAACATAAAAAATCGTGCTTTTTCAGGAAGAACCAGTAGAATGGACCAAAATTAGGTAAAATCCAATCAATATGTTTTAATGTATTCCAAAATATATTGATGTGAAAAGGGTGGTGGATGAAACCACCACAGTTTGTCGGCAGTGTGGCACGAGGAAGCCGTATGAGACTGGCAGCACGT
>JBBPDB010114295.1:0-19219 GCA_037974465.1 Brachypetersius altus
AATCTGTTTTATAAGGCCAACATAAATGCCTAAATCTGAAAACTATTTCTATTTTTCTATTTTTCTGTTTAGCATTTTTATAGATTGCAGGGGTGACATTATAATTTAACTTTAATCCTGCGCAATGTGCCCATCAACTAAGACAACTCTATAATCAGGCCAGCAGGGAAGAAATATTTTATATATAAACTCTTCATAGTTAATGTTGTGGTTTAGTTGTGTAATTAATACATAGGCCATGTTTATTTCCTGTATATATTGTTGTAACACATTAAACTTTAGTCACTTTATCTTCCTGAGGACACAGACATTTACTCTAAGACCAAAACATGTCATGAGAGTCATATAACATCAGGTATAACACCTTTTCTATTGCTATCAATGCCTTTTATGCCCACAGAGGGTCTAGTAACTAATGACAGGTCAATATTTTCTATTCAAGCACAACTCGTCTTAAGCCTCCGCCAGAGGCTAACAGATTTTCAATCAATGGTATCTACCTTTTGCAAATTGTCTCTCTTTCGTTGTTCTATTGTACCAGTGCTTTGCCAAGTATTTGTTTAGTTTGGGGCCCTTAAAACACAGGTTGAGCAGGTAGAGGTTGAGCTTTAGTTTAGTTTCAGTTCTAGTTTTTAATATTTATTATGCAAAGCTTTGATGGTGGAACGCATCCTCTAAAGCAGTTCCCAAACTTTTTTTTCTTGAAGTCCCCCTTACCTGTGTCCAAAACAAGCCAGCCCCCCCCCCCCACCCCAACCACAACTCCTACCTGCATAGATGCACAAAAAGAATAAAGTGTCACGAACGAGGGGGCTAGTCCCCCACGCTCGGGAGCCTTCTTGGGATTCACAGGCTGGACACCAAGGCATCGTTTTGCAGTGCTTTAATTTCAAACCAGAAATCAAAAGGGCACGGGGGACAGAACGAAAAGCAAGGCTCAGAAAAACGGGGCAAGCATGTGGTTTCCGACTAACCATACAGGATAGGAGCGCTCACATCTGACGGAGGACAGACCACGAGGGTGACATACACACAAGACTAAATAACAAACCTAATGGGGAAGAAACTGGACACAAGTGGCAATTTAGGAACATGTGACAAGCACGACCACGAAACAGGTGACACTAAACCAGACAGGAACAAGGGCCATAAATTGATCTAGTAGAATTTAGCATTTCTTACTCCTAAAGCAATGGCAGATCAGCACAATTAATAGAGAGGTTTCCATAGAATACTGTCATTCACACCCAGGGCCAATGAGAAAGTGCTGGTGGTCCCCATCCCACAGGTCTACCTTATACACACACACACACACACACACACACACACACATATATGTTTATGTAAATGTATATAGCGTTAAAAAAATAAGAACGATCTTCAGTACATTCAGTATATAATATGTATAAACTTAATCTTGTAGTTCAAAAAAAGAACATTATTAGAACAGACTAAGGAACTGTTTATGCACTGTTGACGTTCAGGAAACACTTCTGCCTTATCAGTGTGAACCATATGGGCTGTGCTCACATGAATGATGATTGTATGAATGCATGGATGCTGCACTCAAACCATCTGGTCTGTACTGTAGGTTTGCTTTAGCCTAATTCAGAGTATAGAGTTGGCTATCCTACTCTGTCTTATAGCAACACACCTACTCTGCATGCATAAGTTCAAGATATTATTACAACTTCTTTGTTGTTTCAAAATATGGCTTTATGTACTTTAGGTTCATGCTCTTCATCTCAATTCATTTGAGACCCAGATTATGAGAACCTCAAATAAAAATCTTAAAACTAATACTCATAATGTACTGGGACATCCTGTTCAACCATTTTTTGGTCATCCCATGTAGGCTTACGTTTAACGTTTATTTTTGTCTTTAAGAAATCTGCCAGAAACAAAAAAAAAGTTTCATGTAAAAAAGCTCTAAGCTGCAAAACACAAATGATATAAATCAAAAATTGATTGCATTTAACATTGACAAATAATCTGTATATACATAGATTGTATGCAAACATCCATACTTTTGGTTCCTTACGCTCATTTGTCGATCAATGTCTATGAGCCTAGATGTACTTGAGTAGTTACATGAAAAAGTGTTCCAAAAAGTCACGTTCCACCTTAAATATTCAGGGTGATTCTTGATATTGATATTTGTCTTGTCTTGTTTCTTCTTGGGTCACCAGATTAAGAGTAATGTCCAATAGATTCTGTGCAGTTTTGTCCACTTTCTGAAACATTTTACCTAAAGAGCCTAAATGAAAGAATAGCATCATATGTGTCAGTGGCTAGGCTAAAAGCTAACATGCACAGTGCATGTGGCAGAGCATCTCCACTTTTCTGTGATGGTGAGGCCTCCCTCCCTGATGCGTTGCATCACTTTTTAAGTTTTTTTTTGTTTAGGACAAAATGACATGGCAGCAAGGAGAACAAACAACCATGTGATTTACAGCATTTAGCTGTAAATCACAGCTGACCTGTGATCTGTCTGACCATGGCTGATGTGGGGAAAATTATGCTTAGAGTCAACCCAGGGAAAGCTGCCAGACCAGACAACATTCCTGGTTGGACACTCGTAGGAAATGCAGACCAGCTGGCAGATGTTCTTACAGACATTTTTCAATTTTTCTTTGAGCATCACCTTCATTCCAACATGTTTCAAAACTTCTGTAGGTTTTGAAACATGTATCATCTATCATAATACTGTGTTTATTCAAATCAGTTCTGTAGCTGTCAACTGCACTAAATGTTGTCTTGTCCTGTTGTTTTGTTGTTCCTGTGTTCTTCTTCTACACTCATTTTCTATTTGCACTTTGTGTATTTTGTCCTGTCTGCACTTGCAGTCTTGTGGTTTTCTGCATGTTATTGTGTTGCACCATGGTCCTAGAGGTAGGTTTCGTTTCACTGTCCTACTGTGTATATGGGTATATAGTTGAAATAACAACGATCCTACTTGATTTGAGAGCACTATAGACTGTAATCAGAATCAGAACCAGAACCAGAATCAGAAAATGTTATTGATGCCGGAGGAAATTGCTTCATCACAAATATCTTGCAAAATGATATATTTTAGAGAAATATTTTAGTAATGAAAGTATAGTCAAGCTCGCATTATAAAGTTTAAGGAAGTAGCGCCCTATGCCCTATTTTAATCTGACTGGGTGGAGGCTGCACATATAGTCTTGTGGTGTTATGTTTCTGTTCTGGAGGCACATTTCCTTTCACTGTATATAGTGTATATGGCTGAAATGACAACAAACCTTATTTACTAGACTGTAACCACAAAACACTGTAATCTTGCAAAATAATGCATTGTAGAAATATTTTTTGAGTAAGGCATGTACAGGTAAGCTTGAATCCTAAAGTGAAAGGAAGTAGTGCCCTCTGTCCTATTTAGTTTGAGACTGTTACTTAACCTAACCTACTGATGTGTGAATTTGAATCTTGAGTATTCAAAACAATGCTTTATTAAGCATCAGTGTCAAAACAAGGATGTTGAGTCTTGTGTAAGAAATCAAAGAAAGAATGTGAGTGTGAACTTCATGTAATCATTCCCAAATTCAGCACAATCCAATAAAAAACTACAAACCCTACAACGAGTAAATAAAGCTATTTAATTTTATGGACCAAGAAAGATGATAAGACGGACATTTCAACCAAAAAACAAGAAAGAAGTCGAAGGTGCTCACATGGTTTTGCCAGTCTCCTGGCTTGAAGCCCTTTGAAAAAGGAGAATTTGAGAAAGTTTGTCAGTGAGACACAGCTGAAATGAATGGTGCTAAAATGAGGTTACATTCAGTAGTGCTGACTTTATTTGACTTTAATGGTTTATGTCCATGCAAACTCCCTCTTTCTGGTGGTTGTCATGCATATATACACTGTTTACCTATGATATTATTATTGTTTGCTTCTTTCCTAACATTGGTATATTTGCATAACTTTTATGTCTTGTCTTTGACCTGTGACTGATGATTTTGTTTAATCTCAATAAACATCTGATTGCCAAAAAGAAGCCTGAAAATAATTAAGAGAAAGTATGGGGACAGACAAGAGTGAAAACAAAGCAAGGCGACTGTAGTAACAGATAATTAAAATACAATTAAATGTCTATGACCACGAGTGACATTTATTTGGGAGTAATTGTTTTAGTGAGAGAAGCAAGTTGTTTAATTTTATTAAAGCTTCTTAGTGGAATTTCTGTCAGAGTCATTCTTCCTAGAGGTAGGTTTCGTTTCACTGTCCTACTGTGTATATAGTTGAAATAACAATGATCCAACTTGACTTGAGAGCACTATAGACTGTAATCAGAATCAGAACCAGAACCAGAATCAGAAAATGTTATTGATGCCGGAGGAAATGGCTTCATCCCAAATATCTTGCAAAACGATATATTTTAGAGAAATATTTTAGTAGTGAAAGTATAGTCAAGCTCGCATTATAGAGTTTAAGGAAGTAGCGCCCTATGCCCTATTTTAATCTGACTGGGTGGAGGCTGTTTTTCCACCGTACCCTGGGTTCCTCTAAGCAGCTGACTGAAGATATGAACACTGATGCTTACAAAACAAAGTCTATGAAAAAATGTCAAAGCACTTCCAGATCTCCACTGTCAAAAAAATATTTTTAAGGGAATTGTGAAGGCAATTCAAACCTTCTATGTTGGAGGCTTATCTGAAACAGTAGTGGTGTTGCACCATTCTGCTCTTCTGAATTTCCTGCAAAACCTAATCTTCATGGAGTTTGAGAAATAAATAAGCTGAATGTAATGAAAAGAACACCTTACTAACTGTAAAGTATCAAGGTGGATCTGTTATTCTTTGAGGTTGAGACAAAAAAAATGTTGAATCTTGTGGGGGAATGAAAGAGGTGGATGTAAGAATGAAAGCATTAATTTAAGTAAAGTTTTTTTGGGGGCGGGTTTAAAGCTTCTTAGTGTAATTAAGTCATTCTTCAAATTAACCCACATAGCACTACTTGTTTCCTGTTCTTGTTTCCCCTTTTGTAAGAAGAGCATAGCTTCACCAATGCATGCATGAAAGAGTTATATTATACTTAAACTTAGATATTATAAGTGGTTGACTTATGGTTGACACATTTTTCTTTCCGATAAAAGATTAAGCCTTCGCCTTTAAACGTGCTTTAAAAGGAAATATAAATTTAGAATATGACTGAGCCTGAAGATATCTAGTCTCACTTCCTATTGTGGTTTAACTGGCATAGACAGTACTGTTCAAAAGCCTTGAGCCACCAATTTTTTTTAATATTTTGCTTTGAAGCACTTTGTTAAAGCACAAATAAAATTTTATGCCCGCAAAATTATCTTGTCTGCAGTGGGCTTGTGCGCTGCCCAGGGTGAGTCCCTGCCTAAGGGACTCTGGGGGCATTTTACAGAAACTTCCTAATTTGAAAATCCTCACTTAACTCTGTAGTAACCATGATATTGTCAGTTTAGGATCTTATTTACAGAACAGAACAACCATTCCTAGGTCCATTTTCCTATCCTAATTTAATTAAGAAAAGTGTATTACAGAAACAAAAAAATTTTAATATTTTTTAAAAAATGTTAAATAAACTGTCCTATCTTTAGGAGAAAAATTCGGGTTGTGGTACAATTAACAAATGCGCTTCATTTTTTGCTAAAGGGGATTTTTAAATCTGTGTCTGTGTGTGTGTGTGTGTGTGAGAGAGAGAGTGTATATTTTTGTCAATATAGTTTTCTATGACAGCTCTGTCCCAATACTTTAAAGTTCAGAGCACAACGTTTTTTAATATCCATATGTTGAAGACTGTAATGAAGATACTCTGACGATACAGTGTTACGGACTGGAGCCTCGTAAAGTTACAGTGGCGGCAGGTAACAGTGACTTTGCCAGATCACATTGCTAGGTAACAGACAAAATTCTAGGTAACATCATTGATGTTAGACTGCTTATTTAGGATTCCTAACTCAAGATGAGATAGAATTCCTAAATTCTGTTGGAATTTGCTTTTGCATATTGAGTAGACTGAATGACAGAAATGGAAACAAATGTTTTACTGTGTTTACTGTGCAATGTGGCTAAAGATCCAAGGAGCCTAGATAAAGGAATTCCAATCAATCTGCACCACCAGTATACGGATCACCACCTGATCATCTGGAATCATCTGCTCCTGGTTCTTCACTGGTTCAGACATTAATTTAGATGGCTTTGTCAAGCTTGAATAATTCATACTTAACAAACAAAAAACATTCCTCTGGTCAGGTTCAGGGGGCAGTAACTCGACCACAAAAATCGAAATCAACACTCTGCCCCTCATCTTTTGATCGAAAAGTGGTGTGCACGCACAACAGGGCAGGGTCTAGGGCATGTATCAGACCTTACTTTTTTCCAGTTAGTCACAGAATATTGTTAGAAAAGCAGCTCCATAAAAACGGCTGAAAAAAAACAATTACATTATTTAGCTGATGATCCAGTTTAATGCTATTCATAAGTTAATTAAGAAGTCTGTGAACAGAAACCAGAAACATCTTTTTGGGCCCTCTAGGTGTTCCTGAAAAGTGTTCAGTATAAAGAATTTGGCGCTGATGACCCTGTGAACGATGTGTTTTTCACAATCTTTTCAGAAGGCATAACTCCGCCCTGAACCATGCCAAGACATTTTGCATACATTTACATTTATGGCATTTATCAGACGCTTTTATCCAAAGCGACTTCCATTCCCTACCTACAGGGGGCAGTCTCTGCCTGGAGGAACTTGGGGTTAAGGGTCTTGCTCAGGGACCCAATGGTGGTGCTAAAGGTAGGATTCGAACCCATGACCTCATGGTCCGGAGGCAAGTATCCTACCAACTGAGCTACCTCCACCCCGGTGGTATGTAAGCATACCACTTACATTAATGCGTACCATTTATTCTGACCCTTGTCATGCTTTTAGCTAACAACACCATGATAAACTGCCCTTTACTGGTCCAGGCTGCACTCTGGCCCTTCCCGAAGCTGGGGCAACCGCTGCCTAGAGCTCAGGTGGAGATTGTTCCTCCTGACCCTGATGTACCCTGATGGAACAGTACTCTCTGGACACTTACTCTCTCTCAACCCTAGTCTGTTAGCCATATAGGGCCTATCTGCCTATCTGCCTATAACCTTGTTCACTGAGGCCTTCCCTTTTTATTTATTTACTATTCTCGTTCTTTTCTCTCTGGGTCGACATGAGAAGGACCAGTTCCCCATTTGAGTCTTGATTCCTCCCAAGGTTTCTTCCCCCAGCTGAGGGAGTTTTTCCTTGCCTCTGTTGCTTGGACCTGGACTATGTAAAGCTTCTTTGTGACAACCTGCTACATAAATAAAACTGAATTGAATTGAGTTTGCTTTAAGTTTATCTAGTGGGGTACCAGTCTGTGTAAAGATGCCATTTTTCATCACACATGACCACACCACAGCACAGCACACAGTGTGAAATATGTGAAATTGTGCTCTGCATTTACCCCTCTCAGTGGAGCAGTATGTGGGGACAGTACCTTGCTCAAGGGTACCTCAGTGGTGACACCTGCAGTCCGGGATTCAAACCCATAGCCTATAACAATTGGCAATTCCCAAATCACGAGTAGAATGTCCTTAGTAAAACAGCTAAAACTGGCATGTAGCCCAAGTACAAAGCACCTTAAAACCCAATGCGGTTTGTGTGTTTGGAAGGAATCAAAACAGAGACTTAAAAACTTGACAAGATCAACAAACAAACACCTATATTCCAAAAACCAGCCGGTTACCACATGAGTAATGCCCCTACCAAGTGATCCATGGAACCTTTTAGTTAGGTTGATGAAGTTTCCAACCTAAATATGGAATTTGTCCACCTTTTGCTGAAGTCCAGTCTTCTGGGAATTTTTGCCCTATATTTTAGAATGTAGCTGTGGGGATTCAATATAATATCATATTTAAGGTGTTCAGTTCAGGGCTCTGAGCAGACCAATTTTCTCACACCAAATGTAAAATTTTTTCAATGTACCCAGGGTGTCTGGATGTTTAACTGATTGTATGCACCTGTTAGAAGTGGGTGTGATAGGTGTAGCTGAAGTTACTAATGAGAAAGTACCTTTATACACACTTTATGTAATAATATTAATAATGCATTTTATTTATAAGCACCTTTCACAACTCTCAAGGCCACTTTACAGAAGTTATCCAGAACTTCACAGTTAGATGGGGCTCAGTGACACCTTTCCAACGACCCCTCTAAAACTATTATTAGCTAAAAAACGTTCACCTTGGACAAAAGTAATGGGACACAGGGGCGAGGTGAACGGTTAAATAAATAAATAATAAATTCATTTAAAAAGAACATTGTTTACAAATTACGAGTCACAACACCCAAGTCCGAGTCAAGTCTCAAGTCATCGAGGGCAAGTCCAAAGTCAAGTCACAAGTCTTTCTTTGTGCGACTTAAGTGCGACTCAAGTCCGAGTCTCAGACTTGAGTCCCCATCTCTGAGTTGAGACATTTGCGGTATACATGCCAGAAGTACTGACTCATTCCAGCATGAGCTCACCACAAAGTCAACAGCATAGGAGCTGTTAAAAAACACAGTGACTGGGAAAAATAGTCACACTATCAGTAAAACCAGAAAATGAATGGGACCAGTCCTTCACAAGGGAAAATGCTGAACCAGAGCGGAGTAAAAAGTAATGGAACGCAAGCTTGGCTTAGTCGTGGCAAGGAGTCAGCGTGTGCTCTGTGAAAACAAACATAGGTTTGAATGACAGTAACCAGATGAAGACTTCCAGGTAGGTTGGCTGTGAATAAGGATGACAGGGAATAGGTAGTAGGTGAGGGGTATGACTAATCTGACCTAAAGTAATAAGGTAATGAGGAACATAAACAAGCTAACCAATTAGAAGACAGGTTAAATAAACATGTAACTCTGAAGGAAACAAAATACAGGTGGCTGAAACCAAGATGATGTGGAAAAGCAAAAAACAGGGACTGACATAAGTGGTATGCAAGCCTGAATAGATGTTAGTGGTACACAAAATGCACACCAGTTTTTAGTCTTCACAGCGCAAATGCGCATCTAATTTGTGATTTTATACGCGCATAACCCTGCCCTGGACCATGCCGAGATACAGACGTCTGCGCGCACATGCCTCTGCCCACCTCTGCTGTTTATTTAAATACATAACACTGGTCATACAATTTTACAACACATGTTGTTCGATAAAGTAAGGAGATAAAAGATTCAGCACCACTGAGCTTTCTGTAAGCGGAGTGATTTTTACTGGTAGAGTTGAATAAAGAAAGGCAGATCTCAAAACTGGAATAGGTGCAAGTTCCTGTGATTAATGCATGGTAATTAAGATTAATCCATGGTTGAGAGCTTGGCGGTCATAATATGCTTAGGGCCGATTACACAAGTTGCATCAAACAAATAGGTTATTTAGGAAATGTATATTTTACCTTTTATATCACAATGGATTAGATGATGCTTGTACCAGTTCTGTTAGCGCCTACTTATTATCCATAAATGAGATTTTTTCCAGAGAAATGCCAACCAGAGAGGTCAGACAGATGCTGTCCTGGGTTGCCAAGTAAAGAGTAATTTCGAACAAATTGTGTGCAGTTTGCACATTTCATAACGAATGTCCTACACACAGACAACAGAAAAAGGTTAGTCCTTTTAAAAAGTTAATTGACATGGCAAATTACTGTAATATTTCCCTTGCTAGTCTGTACAGTATATGGAGTTTTTGTTCATAACTCCAGTTGCAGGCATTGACCACTTAAGAAGGAAGAAAAAACAAAAGGATTCAAAGAATTACACTTCGTTTCCTATCACAATAGGAGTTTTATATCTTTACTGCGGGCATTGTAATGAGCCTCAAGCTTAGTGGCAACTTAAAAATGTACCAGTAATAAAATTAAAAATACATGGAACAAATTGAATAGCAGGAAAACAATAAAATCATAAATAATTATAGAAAAATAAGGAGACATCCAGATGAAGGTATTATCGCACCAATTTCTTTTTTAAACTACTTCTTATCATAGTCACCAATGAGGATGATCTACCAGAAAAAAACTACTTTCCTCTCTGAAGGCAATTCTGCTACAACAGCAGGAAGAAATAATGCTTGACACAGGCGGGCAAGCCTCTATAGGCAAAGGTAATGCAGACAGAAGAAAAACATCTGTGTCAGAGTGGGGGCCTTATTTTTCAGAGTGGTTCTTTATTTTCAAAAGAAAATAGAAAAAACATAAATAGGCACGCGGGCCTCCTGAATTGTAAAAACGTGAAGACAGGGAACAGGAACAGGGAAAACACAGGCAGGATATGAGGCGATTGACACATGAGGATAGACTAACTGAAACAGGCTTAAATACACAGGATAATCAAAAGGCTAAACATAGGCAGGTGGAACTAAGGACATGTGATACACAACAGAAATCATGTGACACACAGACGACGAATGACCAAAGCAAAACCCAGAAAACATCAGAATAAAAGCCCCCCCCAGAACACGGGACAGAAAACAGAACAAATACATAACACCAACATAAACCAAAAGCAGTGGCCCTAAACGGCCACTGACCAAGCCGTGACAATCTGAAGAAAAAAAAAAACATAATGCCATCCAGTGAGAGAAATGCTTGACTGCGTGACCGATAATCTGCGGCAGGGGTATCGTCGAGTCAGTCAGTACGCGGCGGAGTTCAGGACCCAGGCCGTGCAAACATCATGAATTGATGCCGCCCTTCGTACCGCCTTTTATGAAGGGCTCAATGCTCGCATGAAGCACAAGCTGGCCACCTGTGAGCTCCCGGACATGCTGGAGGGCATCTTCCAACTCTCCGTTTGCCACCTCATCGCCTGGTTGGCCATTGACCTCCGCCTTTATTCACTAACTGCGGTGGAACAGAAGGCAATGGAGGACTACGTGACTGAAGGTCTACACCAGGGGACTATCTGTCCATTCACTTCCCCTGCCGCCGCGGGGTTTTTCTTCGCAAAAAAGGAAGACAGGGGTCTCTGCCCTTGTGTCGACTATCGGGGGCTCAACGACATCACTGTGAAGGGGGACGAGTGGAAGACAGCATTCATAACCCCACCGGTCACTACGAAACCCTTGTTATGCTGTTTGGCCTCTGTAACTGCCCATCAGCCTTCCAACAACTCATTAACGATGTTCTTCGGGACATGCTGGGCCGCTGGGTCTTCGCCTACCTTGATGACATCCTGATTTACTCCAAGACTCTGGAGGAACATGTCCAGCATGTCCGGGCAGTGTTAAAGAGGTTGCTGGCCCACCCACTGTTCTTTAAGTTGGAGAAATGTGCCTTCCACCAGCACACCACTGCATTCTTGGAGTTTGTCATCTCCTGTAAGGGTGTGGCTATGGATCCTCAGAAGCTGGAGGCTGTGCGTTCATGGCCCCTACCCACATCGCATGCAGTTGCAATGTTTTCTGGGGTTTGTCAATTTCTATCGGTGATTCAGCCGGGGTTTCATTTCGGTTGTGGCGCCTCTGACTGCCCTCACCAAACCCAACTTCAAACTCACCTCCGTTGCCATCTCCGCTTTCCAACGTCTCTGTCATCTTTTTTTACCTTAGCATCCATCCTCCTTCACCCGGATCAGACCAAACCATTCGTTGTCAAGGTGGACGCCTCCGATGTGGCCATAGGGGCCGTCCTCTCACAGCAAGGTCCAGACCAGAAACAACATCCACGGAACCTGCTACCATCCTGCCGTCTCATGTCGACATTGCTCCTCTCCGGTGGGGGTTAGAAGACAGGGTCCGCCAGGCACAGTCCTTGGAGCCACCACCTGTGGAGACAACTGGGGGAAGACTATTTGTGCCCACTCCAGTACGCAAGGAGGCATTGAAGTGGGCCCACGATTTGGCCTTGGCTGGTCACCCAGGCATAACTAGAACCATATAATTTTTCCAGTGGGCCTTTTGGTGGCCTGGTATGAAGAAAGATACCAAAGAATATGTCCAGGTGTGTGCAGTATGCGCCCGGTCGAAGAATCCCAGGTCGAAGAATCCTCAGGTGAGGAACTACAACCTCTCCTGGTCCTTAATCGTCCTTGGTCTCATATATATGGACTTTGTCACCGGCCTACCTGACTCCAAGGGCAAAAACACCATATATACCATCATGGACTGGTTCTCCAAGGCTGTTCACCTGGTGGCCCTGACCGGACTCCCCTCTTCAATGGAAACAGCTAAAATTGTCATCGAGCATGTAGTCCACTTGCATGGGTTCCCAAGGGACATCGTCTCGGACAAAGGGCCCCAGTTCACCGCCAAATTCTGGAGGGCCTTCTGCCGTCTGATCGGCTCGACCACCAGCCTCTCGTCTGGATACCACCCTCAGATGAACGATCAGACGGAGCGGGCCAATCAACAACTGGAGCGCTTCCTTTGCTGCTTCGTCTCTGAGCGTCAGCGCTCCTGGGCCAACAACCTCGTTTGGGCTGAACTCTCCCACAACCTTCACATCTCATCAGCCACCGGACTGAGCCCATTCGAGGTGTGTAATGGTTTCCAACCTCCAGTGTTCGAACATCAAGAGCTGGTGGTTGACGTACCTTTGGCCTGCGCCAGGAGAGCCATCGTCGCCACTAATGACTGCTACATCAGGCAGCATGGCCGTCGGCACCCACCGAGGTGATTGTTCCATGTAGGTGACAGGGTTTATGTCTCCACTCACCACGTCACCTTCACACCGAGTCCAAGAAGCTTTCTCCTCACTACATTGGTCCTTACCGCATCACCCACCGGATTAACCCTGTCACCTTCTGGCTCCAGCTGCCTGCCTCCCTGAAAATACATCCTGTGTTCCACGCCTCACAACTTAAACCTGTTTTATTTCTAAACTCGCGACGCCGTGGCACCCAGTACCTCACTGACTGGGAGGGCTATGGTCCGGAGGAACGGTCCTGGGTCCCCGGACGTCACATCTTGGACCCTTCTCTCATCAGGGACTACCGTCTTTGGGTATTCTCTCAGCCTCTGGCGCCGGTCCTGGAGGGGGGAGGTATTGTCACGCACACCAGATCTGACTCACGCAGAGTATATAAACAGGAAGTAGGTACATGACTAGCACACATACACTGAAGTTACATGCTTCATGTTGCCCGTGTCCAACTCATCTTCAACTTAGTGGTACTGTAAGTACACTCGCTTCTCCGAGCAACCCTTTCATCTCTCTGTACGTGTGTATGAGAAAGCAGACTCGTTTGGTGCGAGTCTCTACTCCTCTCGGAGCGTTCTTAGAATAAAGTGCGTGACATACCGGCTCTTTCGTGACTTCCGTGTCTGGGCTCATCCATCACGCTGCATTTGGGCAAAAAACTCAGTAAGATCCAGTTCGCTCGTGACAAAAAGGACCTCTTAGCTGCTTATTTATTGTTTATTTTAACTAGTAGATTAGTAAATTGTCAAATGTGATTGTCTTTTCTTCATCATTTGTTTCTCTGTGGTTTTCCTGAGTAAGCATTTGGTGATTTAAGGGAGCCACAGAAAAACAAATGGTGAAGAGAAGGAGACCACAACAGACAAATCAGATTTCTTTAGTTGGGGAGAGATTTCTGTGGGATTGAGACTGAGGTCAGAGATTAGGGCTGTGTTATTAGCTGACTGACTTACTCCCCAAACTATCTGATAGCTATCTTAAATAAATTCAGTTTAACCTTAGCATGTTTATCAGTTCCAGTCAGAACTATAGCAACAGAGGGCTCTTGTTTGTTTCCTGGCTTGCCGTAAGATTACATGTCTGTGAAAAAACAAACTATAAATTTAAAATGTGTAAATGAGGCCTTTTCACACTACCCACTGACCATGAGGACTCTGTTTCTCTAGGTTCTAGATGAGGTCTCCCAGTGGAAGATGCCCAAACTATGTGCACCCTGAGAGCCAAACCTAAGTCAGCAGACTGATAGAAAACACTGTTAAGTAAGAACAATGCCGAATTATTTTGACATTTATGTCCTGTCACTCCAGTACTATTCCATTCTTTCTTACCTAACTGAGTAACAGTGTAATGCAGTCATAAGCAAGAGTTTACTCATGGAGAACAGATACATTTCCAACTCTTTATTTATTAGGTTATATTGAAGCTCAGAAGACATTGAAGGAACTCCTCATTTTCAACGTATTCCCATGCGTCCACGTAAATAAAAGAAACAAGTAAACTTTACACAGTTTAAGAATAAATACAAGATCCAAGGTCCAATGATAGTCATTGTTTTTAAGACTGCCGTGCAACACCTATAACCTTATCACCTATAACCGTCACTATTAAAATCAACCGATCTGAAACAACAACAGTGAAAGAATTGTGACTGATTTAAAAGAAGGAGGTTAACGTTAATGTCAGTGGTCATTTCATTCACAGCTCTATAAAAAGCTCAACAGTTACTGTGTTATGCATTTAAAATGTCAGAGACCAGTGCCTTTTTTTGCTCACCACAACCACGTCAACCTTAAAGTGACTGCATGAACCAACTACTTTTATATACAAAGATTTACATAACATCATGATCCTATACAGTTTGCTAAATGGCACAAAGATTGATTGTCAATGCTGAACTAAGAACAAAATATTTTGGAAAGCAAAAATTAATATTACGTTAAATACATGCAACCAGAAATTTATAGTAATCTTCTGAAGGTCAAGTCACTTAAACATTTGCGTAAATTTCGTCATCACTGTTGGAAAAAAAGGAAGAAAAGAACAAAATTAATGACCAAATGCAACATAATTTATAAGAAAGTTCATACATTGTAATTGAGACTATACTCTTTACTTTTCAATAGGTGTGCTTTTCCTGAAGTACTTGTGTTGTGCAGTGTCCACAGGCTTGGATGACCCTGAGTAAAACAAGGTAGTGTTGCAAGTTACTGCATCATTTGCAAGAGCAATTATCCAACCTCACATATTTAGGCAAGCTTTTTAAAACCCTTTTAATTTGAAAGCAGCACGCAACACTCTAAGTCTCAGTTGTTTTTTGTGGAGTTAGGAGTCCCCTTATTTGTCCTTATAATATGGACAAATGTAGTGGGGCGCTTTACCCCCGTGAAAACCAGCCGAGATTCAAATTGCAGCATGGACAGAAGTATTGGGACGCCTGACAATTAAACCAACAGAGACATTAATAACACAGTATTCAGATACATAGAGTTTCATATGGAGTTGGTCCATCTTTGCAGCTAGTTCCGCCCCCCCATGTTCTGAACTCTGAGGGAAACATGTTTTAACAAACTAGATAAAACGTGAATGCCCTGTAGTGGCAAATAGCTTTGATTTTATATTTGATTTGAATACAGTAATGTTTAATTAGAGATTTACAAGAAATATTACAAGAAGATTCTAAGATGAATCTCAATTCATTACAGCCACAGAAACAGTAATGCATGGATTTTGGCTGAATTTCATCTTACTTTTTTTTTTTTTTAAACATTTAAAGATCTGTGCACATGCAGAGAAAACACATGCATTAAGAAAAGGAACAGTAAACAATAGATTGCCCCATTCCTTACCTATCTTGTAGAATACACCCAACGTGACCAAAAGAATGAGGGAAATTCCAAAAAGGACCACAAAGACTATGAAGAGTGGAAAAGGGATCCGACACTGCCGCTCCTGAGCTCTGCTGTAGTACACTGACAGATGCTGCAGTCCGTTCTCTCCACGGATCTCGCAGGTGTAGTTGGTGTTTGGTAGAATTGCAGGAATAGAGGATGATGCCGTGGTGAAGCTGCTTTGAACAGACACCAGAGAGGCACTTATGTTTTCTGGGATGATCCATTTCACAGCAGGAGGAGGCGTTCCTTTAACATCACATGTAACAAACTCTCCTAATGGAAGTGTTCGTATGTAGATGCTCTCTAGTGTTTGGGGCACTGCTGGGACAAGAAAGTTGTTGCTGTGTAACATATAATTGCTGAAATAGAGTATCTCACGCCTACTGGTGTCCAACTTTAAAAGAAAGCACTATGGAAAACAACTCACAACTAATAATTTTTTTGTAATGTGAAACAATCAAAAATGTGTATTTCACCTCGGATATTTAAGCTGGTTCCTGAATCAGTTTCGTAGTTTTCACCCTTTTTTCCCAACTCAACACGACAGAAATACTGTTTGTTATCCGTAAGAGACACATTGTCTATCCTCAAAGAGATGTTGTTTTCTCTTGGGTTGCCTGATAAAGAGTAGCGTCCATCTGACTCTGTGCAGTTTTGTCCACTTTCTGAAGCAATCCCCTTGCTCAGACAACGGAAACTAATTGGTCCTTTGAAAGGGTATTTTGTTCGCCAAATGACTGTTATATTTCCCTGGTAGTCTTTATGTGGAGTTGTAAAACTGCAAGGGATAACAGCATCTTCACCAGTTTTTCTGTCTACAGCCTTAGGTACCGTCATTGACCAACCATCTATCGTGAGAACTAACATAAAAAGAACATTATTGTTAATATTCATATCTACTTGAATGCACCGCTTTATGATTAAAAAAGTAAACATCTTAGAAATCTGAAATAGATCTGAAAAACTTAAATAACAGACCTGGAGAGCAAAAAGAAACAAGAAGCAAGTTTTGGATGAACTCCATCTTCAGTTCTTGTAAATTCACCACTGATTCATAACAAGCTCCGAATGTCACTCACTCAGTCCTCTCCGCTACTTTAACATTAAGACAGGGCAGAATTTTTCAGTGTTGATCACACCGCGGTTGTAAGGAAATATCGTTCAAAACGATTCATTTGTTTTCAAAATGATTCACTCTTTGCTGAGCAAGAGGAGACCTCTACTGGTCATAATAGGGATCACAATGAAGCACTACTTCGATGAATTCTGTGGTGGCGGGTTAAAGGGTGGAATCTTTGTATGTTTCATCTGAACATTTTACCCCCATACTTCACACTCTTCCTGTTGATTTTCACAGCTATATGCGTTTGCGTGCCTTCATCTGGTTGTCAGGATCTTGTGTTGAAGGTGTTAGTTTTAAGATCTAGCACTAGGCTGTTTTTTTTTTCAGTGTCAGGGAAAATCACATATATCCTAGAAATCACACATATATTATAAGAGAAAAATCAGTATATTCAGTTGATGATTCATATTCAGATTATTCTTTCTCATATTAAGGGTGATTCTGTTGTGCTAATGATTAAGGTTGCAAAGTTTAGGGCACAGTGACATGATTAAATCAAGGTTGTTATTTTACTTTCAAGCTAAAGAGTTTAGATAAGATATTTTGTTTAGACCAGAAAGCACTTCTTCTGGGTCATCATTTCTGCCCATGTTTGATAAGGTGAATGGTTATTTTGAAAGTATAAGAAGTCCACTGCACAGGATGAATTCAGAGAGAACTCCAGAATCCAGGACTGCCCTGGGTGATCCTGAATAACTCTTTCAGGGAAGGCCTTGTGTATTTCAGCAGGACAATGCAAAACCACATACCACAGCTATTACAAATGCATGCCATCATAGGAGAAGAGTCCGGGTGCTGAATTAATCGCCTGCAGTCCAGATCTTTCACCTATAGAGAACATTTGCCACATAATTAACCTCGATGCCCAGACATCTTCAAACTGTTTTGAAAGGAAGAGGAGGTGCTACACCATGGTAAACATGCCCCTGTCCCAACTATTTGTGACATGTAACAAGCATCACATTTGTAATTAGCCTTTGAGCATAAACTTGTAAGAATTCTCATTTTAAACATTTTTTAATGTAATCTATGTTCTGTTATGAATAAAATCTTGGCTCATGTAATTTGAATGTCTTTTAGTTTTCATATTATTCAAATTTAAAGAGCTTTTTGGGTTGTACCTTAATGATGGTATAGAAACGACTGGCTGAGTACCAAAATCGGGTTATCGGCAGACTAAACATCTAGTAGCATCCAATCATCCCTGATGTAATGTCGTTTTCTTTTCTGTCAAAAGATGAGCTCCAAACCAGTGATCCTGTATCAATAGCAGTAAAATACCAGTAAACTTTTTTTGTACAGTTAAAAGCATAGATGTAGAACTGAGACCCCTGGTGGATGTTTAAAGTAATACAGAAGTTAAACACATTAAGGTTGGACTAGGCCTGGTTTCCTTGCCCAGACATGAATGTGCCCTCTCCACACTCCCCCGCCGGCCTGCTCTCACATTGCATTTAACGTTCTGGGCATGATGACTCTTATGTCATCCCGTCACTTGCTGCTTTCTCTTTATAAAACAGTGAGCTGCCAGATTTTTGCACCCCACATCTTAAAATGCCAACAGTTTTTTGTTGTATTTTTTTGACATGACATTGTTCTTTGGCATCCACAAGTATGCAGAAAGTTCTTGTGTGTTGTATCTTGCACTGTGTGCACATGAAGAGTAAGGCCAATCTGAAACAAGTGATCATGGCTGCAGTCATACAAAATTTGTATTTGTGTTTGGACATACTCATGTGCATGTCATGACGTTTAGCAGCTGATTCTATCCTGATACCCTGTGTGTCTTGTCTGGTTGGAATAACAAATGATATTCCAACCAGACAAGACAGCACACAGTTGAATGACATTCAGACATGATTTAAAATCCATTGAGAGTTGTGTGGGTGGTGTGTGGACAGCAGTGAAAAATGTGTGAGCAGCTCTTCCTTTCAATCATCTCACACTGCTTTGTCATACTTACTCAAAGTTTTATTTGGAACAATTTGCTTTTCACACACTCACCACTGCTTTCTTGACACCATGGTTCACACATTTCCTGTTTTATGCTTACAAAATTTCAGTGGGTTCAGTGCCTTAAATTCACTTAATTCACTTAATTTCACAGTGGACATTGGAGACACTGGAGACATTGGAGACACAGTATATACTCCATCCACCGAAAACTCTGCGAGCGCACGAGTGCTTTCCAGTCGGGAGACACGGAAATGCAGGTACGATCTCCGAAAAGCCATCAGGAACGCGAAATGGGAGTACAGCAGCAAGTTGGACTCCCAGTTCAGCTGCACACGTGACGTGCGTCAGATGTGGAGGGTTATTCAGACACTAACAGACTACAAACCACGAGCACACACTCTTGTGTCAGACAGCTCATCACTCCCTAACAAACTGAATGCGTTCTATGCACGCTTCGAGCTCGCGAACTTACACCCACCGGAGCGAGCCCCGGCAGCACTGCATGACGTCATTCCCACCGTCTCTGTCACGGACGTGAGAAAGAGTTTTGAGCGAGTCAACACGCGCAAAGCTGC
>JBBPDB010114356.1:0-19196 GCA_037974465.1 Brachypetersius altus
CCCTAAATCTGCCCCCAAATCTGCTCCCAGAACACTTTAATTTCATTTTAAACTCAGTTTAATGCATTACCCTTAAAAAACATGGAAAGGTAAACCCGTATTCACCTCTTGACAAGGTGAACGGTTTTCGGGGAATAACCCCTGATCTACCGGGGCTAAAAATACAAATGAGGGCTCGTTGGAAAGTTCTCCTGGAAATCTACAGAACTATGGAGTTTGAACTGCACTATGGATAAAAATATATATTTTTGCCAAAAATATATTTATTGCCACAAAAAAGCCAAAAGAGGTGGAAGATATTAGCAGTTTCCACGTTATTGTGAGGATTTCCGCATAAAACTATGAATTCGGTTCTCAAAAAAAATCCACATGACTGAATTCATAACTCCTGATCCACATAAAACTGGGGGATTACTGAACCCCCACACAACACAAAGTCCTTTAGTCATTTACAGTGAGCTGTGCGATGAGGAAACTGGCATAAACTGCTAAATTGAAGGGCACGTGTGACAAAAAATCATTTAGAAGTAAGACATTAATAAAAGCTATAACAGCTATTAAAAATACAATATCATCTTACATCAATTCAATACACAACATATATATTTTTTTTGTTACTTAGTCTGGTTCAGAGACCTGAGTAGGTCCAGGTCTTGGTTTTGGAATACCCCTGCTATAATGAAGCTGATCCAGTGAATAAGTTAATCAGTGGGTCTTTTTTGAGCTGATGTGTGTTTGGTGGAGAAGAGGAAACACCAAAGCCTGCCTGGCGGGGGGTTCTCCAGTACTGGGGTCCGGGAACACATGTAATCTAGTCTACGGTCTACTGTATGTTTTTAACTGTCTATTCTATGATTTTATGGTACATCTGAATAATTGTCTTATTATTTTTGTTCTACATTGATACCTAGTAGTAAAGTAGTAAATTAGCATTTACTACTTGGCGAATAAAGAATTTTAATTCTGAGAACAAGTTTTTAATGAACCGGTTTGTTATACGTGCACTTTTGAATGCTCTAGCACTGCAGCTTCTGCACATGTTTTGTGCAAAAAACTATAATCACCCTCGGAGGATCACTACCTTATTACTGAGCTTCCTGTTTGAGACATACAGTATGCCTTATCTGATCTCAGCCTGATAAGCACATTGTGAACCTCTCTTTTGCTCAGTGGTAAAACTGCAAAGAGTTTAACTTTGAGTTTAACTCAACCCTGATACGATATAGCACTCTTCTCTTTTTGCTATTTAAACGTATTCACATGTTTAATTATATGCAATGCGCTACATTTTCGGGTCTCTAGTGTCAATAAGGAATTTCTGAAGAGTAAAAGAGGGAAAAGGAGCACATTTGTATACAAAAAAGACACAGTTCAAACAGATAAATACAGATTAAAGATGTTTACGTCACTTGCGCTCAGCATGGAGTGTGTAAAAATGCACGTGGCCCAAGGCTGCAGGGCCTGAAGTGATGTCAGCAGACAGGGCGGGGGGGTCGGGCTGGAAGTCATATTCCCGATCCCTCGCGGCCCTCAGCTGCGTCACAGCCAGAGAATAGGTGACGAAGCCAAAGACCATAAACAGAGCACACTTTCACTCACAACACTCACCATTCACTCAAACTAACACAGGCTGATCAGCAGCCGACACAAACTTTTCCATTCAAGAATAACCACCAGGAAAACCAGGGATCCAGGGAAAGGACACTCCAGCTCAGACACCATCACCATGCTCGGAATCTTCCAGGCCTTGTGAGTAAATACAGGCTTTTCAATTTGTAGATGGATTTTTATGCCAGAGTAGGCAATACCTGGAAACCTAGGAAATTGTTCAAATGCGTTTGTCAATTTCTGGTTCTCCAAAGAACCTCTCAAATGTCATTTTTTTTTCAAAGAAAAATGTTAAACTGAAGCATTTTTGAAGCGTTGCTGGTTCACATAGATTTTTAAGATTCTGAAAAGTGAATATGAAGTTTTGACATCACTATGTTTTGCCTCACAGGACGACCACGAGGATGATTATAGGCTGGCCAGACCCTCACAGTACCACACGTCATTTTGTGCAGCTGAAGTATCTGCAGGTGCTGGCCTTGCCTTTGAGGAATGATACACTGTTGGGAATCGGTGCTTTGGCTAGTCTCTACACGGCTCTGCTCCTCAGCTCTCCACGTGCTTCATGCAAGGCCTCCAGCGTACTGCTGGGCCAGCTGGCCCGAGCTGACAGCCTGCTGTTGCTGCGCTGGGGCCTGGAGGCTCTGGGACCTGCCCTTAAAGTCCCTGAGGAGACCCTAGATGCGCTGGAGCGTGGTGTTCTAGCCTCACATCGTCTGGTCAGCTTGCTGTTGCTGGGCTGTGTGAGTCTGGAGGCTCTGTTGGTCTACAGGAGGCCTGTAGAGACACGCAGACTGAGGACAGTGCACTGTGCCCGGCTGGCATGTGCCGCAATCTGGGTGGCGGTGGGCCTGGAATTTGTCGTCCTTCAGGCCTGTGAGCATCAGTTTGGTCTAAGAGATCAAGGGGGTTTCATCACATTCCTAACTCTGGCCTGCACATATATAGCTCCTTTTATTCAAGGGGCCTCCTTCTGTCTTAGGTTAATACTGTGGCTGGCTAACATATTGACATGCTACACAATATTCTGCAACAAACCACATAGACAGAAAAGCTACTTTCACTAACGCAAGGCGAGGAAGAACGTTTAAAACGAACAGATTCACGTTACCTCACTGTACCCATCAGTATGTGCTTATATTTTTAAGTACAGAGAATGTTGTAATTATAGATTAAGTTGAAATATCCTGAAATATCTAGGTATAAGGGAATTTATTTATTGTTAATGTTGTGAATGTAAAGTGTGAACAACTGCTTGGCTTCAAATAAACAGGCACAGAAACTGCATTATGCATAGTTTGTTACTAGCAAACTGTCTGTAGACGGTTTAATGAGGTATTCCCTGCCAAACGTTTCCTTCTGGAGGGTGATGTCATTAATATGGCATTCATGAATCATCAACTCACAGTCTAACACAAAAACAGAGCTGCTCTGGCTGGTTGGACTACAGAACGCCTGCATTTAGTAAACACAGAGTAGTCCTAAGCTCTCATTTCAGCATAATAATACAGTTGCCCCAAGAAGAGACACCCATTTCATTTTAAAGAACAGCTTGAATTACAGCTGCATTCTCCTGTCTGTAGTGGTAGCAAATAGCTAATACAATACAGGCTATTGTTTATTGATTCCATTAGTGGCTAGCTTTTGAAATCCCATTATTATAATAAGCTGTTATTTTAGACCCCAACACTTCAATACACTTAAATAAGAATAAAATTAAGTGTTCCTGCTTGTACAAGCGTACAACGTAAGGATAATTCACAGAGATAATAACAGAACATGTGGCTCAGCTAGTCCAATGAAAGAGCATAGCATGCTAGCTTGTTTAGCACAAGTGCCTCTCAATTTGAAGAAAATAAGTGAAGGTGCCTCCCAGTTTATGATTCAGCAGAGGTGGTTTGTTGTGGGGCAAAACAGCTAAACAGCTGTGTCTATCAGTGTCTATTCTTTTACTTGGAAAGTAGTTATAACCAGCAATGATTTTAATATTTTGCTGTATTTTGACCATTGTTTGATATAGGACTAGCCTTGTATGGCATTAATAGTTTTCTAATAGTTTACATTATAAAAATCTACCAATTGGCATAAAATACACTCTTTAACTGAAAATGATCGATGATTTAGCTAAAACACACACAATAATAGTCCAGCTGTATCTGACCTGGACTATTGTGAATGGCTTACAATCAAACAACTTTGGTAGAACCACCTGAAGGACTTAATAGCAACTTTGCAATGTCCTGTTATATAGTGTTAGCTTTCCTTCCATGCTAGAGTCCACCATAAATAATACTATTATCTTTATTTTGTGTCCTTTTCTTGTGTGGCCACCACAAACAGCTTGAGTTCAGTCTTGAAATGGAATTGGCTTGATCTGTTTTTGTATTAAACACTGATTGGTCAGTTTTATTGGTCTGATGCTGTCTTGTGCATGCGTACGACACTCGCATAAAATCCCTGATTCTTAACTGAAACTGTCTTACTTTAAGGTTTGACATACAGTTTGTTGTTACCAGCAACCATGGAAGTATATTGTCAGTTAGAATTAGAAACAATATTTTTAAACATACTGACAATGACTTTAGGTGTGCAGCACTGATAAGCCTGAGTACTGTGCAAATCTGTCTGTCCAAAGCAGAAGTTTCAAAACATTTTCATTTAAGACCTCCGTGGAGAATAGTGAGAACCACTGTGCCCCCACACCCACCGACCATCACACGGTGTCTCTCACACTTCCTTCCACAATCTCACAGCAATGACAAAAATAAACAAAACAAAACAAGCTTTTTCATTAGTAAACAGAGACAGAGACTGTAATGCGTCATCGGAGGGAACCCAAGTCCCTCGTGGGGGAAAACGTTCTGCGCAGTTGAAAGGGAGTGAATAGGGTATCCTAGCTTGAAAAACAAAAAATGAACACCAACACCCTTCTGCCTAAAGATATAGATATTCAAAGAAACGTGTTAGACTTCATAAGTGTTTCTCTTCTGTCCCAACATCAATGCGAAAAACTTCCCCACAGAGTGACCAGATGTCACTGATTTTGTCCCATTACCTGATCAAATCACGAGCTAGACTAAAAGACATTACATGTAAAACATTTACATTTACAGCATTTATGAGACCCTTTTATCCAAAGCAACTTTCATTGAATAACCACAGGGGACAGTCTCCCTGGTGCAACTTAGGGTTGAGGGTCTTGCTCAGGGACCCAATGGTGGTGCTGAAGGTAGGATTCGAAACCATGACCTCCCATGGTCCATGGTCCGGAGGCAAGTATCCTACCCACTGAGCTACCTCTACCCGGTCTCACGAGTTTTCGTGCAGCATCACGAAATACAATGTAATCCAAATACGTTCTGCGATCACGATTTAGAGCTTTTTTTTCATGCTAGCACAACGTTTCACTACCCTGTATTTTAATGCGCACTGCGTAACATTGTCAGTAACATTGTCAGCTCCAAATCTAACTGTAGGCCTTATACATCCAGCACTATAACCTTTACTGCCATTACATGTTATCTGGATAGTTGGAGCATTACAGTAGGAACAAAGTAATGTTTACTACGATGCCTTTTCAGTTTCTTTTTGCTTCTCAGAATCCTGTCCAAGCTTGAATCTAGGTTATCTTTTCTGCCCTGCAACCCACCGTGCAACAGCTTCCTGGTTTTTTTTTTTTTTAATTTTAGGGCAAGAAACAGAACTGTGCAACGCAGATCAGTGGAAAGTGCATCGTTGTTTTCTCCCATGACCTAGGTGTGGCCTAAATGATTGCCTCACTGCACCGAACTGACTATTAAACACTTACTAAGAAAGTGGTTTTCCTAGACAGTCCGTATTTTTGCTGCAACTTTACCCATAGTGCATAAAGATGGAAAGCCTTAGGGACAAGTTTGAAGACTCCTGGTCTAAAGGAACAGCCGGGCTCTGGGAGTCTTGTTTAAATCTTACTCTGTGTTTGTTCAAGATAATACTAGAGATTTCCATGTAATGCATTAACTGAAAGGGTTATCAGATCTAGAGATTGATTCTCACTTCTTGGGTCATTGAAAAGACAGCAGAGAACTGCAGTGATGAGTAAAGAGCCATCAGCTTATTGAAACACTCAGCCATCAGAACTGAGCTGCTCACCACATGTCTCGGAAGACACGGCCTGCTTGGCCCAATTATGCCCACAAAAATACAGACAGACTGATAAGAGCTGCGCTGTCAAACTAAAAATGTTCTTAGCACTGTGCTGATCGGCTGAATTGCTTATGGCAGCAATAATGAGGTTTTAGGTTTTAAATGGCTGGTGTGAAACAAGAGCTTCAAACTGGCGTCTAACACTGCAGGCTTTCTAACACTGTACTATAGTCCATTATTATCATTATGGCAGGGCTTGCTGGTTATTCACAGTGCTACTTAATGCATAAGTAATGCTTTGCCAAATCTGCCAGTGAAGAGTGAAAGTGGGTCGCACACTAAGAAGAAAAGACAAGATTTCTAGAACATATGAGTGCTGTGAGGAGATCTGATGGTGTCACCTGTAGCCCGACATTTCCAGGCTGCAGGGCACTCTGGTGCTGACTTCAGTCTTCTGGGAGTTAAGAGAGTCTTGCTGAAACGAAGAGGCAGAGCCTTGGAGGTAACCCTGCTTCAGAGAGAATGCTTTTGGATTCATGAACTTGGGTGCCTTTCATCAAAAGGAATGAATGAGGACTTTAATCTTGCATGTGTTTTTGTAAATATAAAATATTATATTTGTCCTTTGCATGTCTATGTATGTTACTAAACAATTGTAACTCTACCTGTTATCTGGCTCTGGCCAAAAGCTCCTCCCACTACACATTTACATTTATTGCATTTAGCAGAAGCTTTTATCCAAAGCGACTTCCATTCCCTACCTACAGGGGGCAGCCTCTCCCTGGAGCAACTGGGGGTTAAGGGTTTTGCTCAGGAACCCAGTGGTGGTGCTGAAGGTAGGATTCCAACCCATGCCCTCTTGGTCCAGAAGCGGCCTACGCCCCTCTCTTGATTGAACCCACTGGGTGCCTGTTAATTGCCTCTCAGTAGTTTGACTCACTGTGAACACACGCTGAAATGTTTGCACTGCTCTTTCTTTCTTTCTTTCTTTCTTTCTTTGATTTTTGTACACCGTGGGTTTTTTTTCTTAGCGTGTGACCCACTTTCACACTTCTTTTTTGGTTCCATGTGCCAAATTTAACTGTCTTCACAACTAGAGCGCTCCTCTGCATCCAAACCTGCCAGTGAAAACTTGAGGATGTCTGCACTGTGCAAGTAGAATTAAAATGTTATAACCTGTTCACTGTTGTTCTCCTTTGGCCACAGTTGATGCATTTTTGTGGAGCAATGTTTTAATCTTGGTTTTAGCATGGTTACTCTTTACCATCTAGTTTCACGGCCCAGTAGTTTCTCCCTAAATGCCGAGGCTGGATTTCTCATTTGAATTTGAACATATGCCTGGGAGAAATTATCAAGGGAAAATGTTTCTCTACAGTCTTCCACAAAATAGTACACACTGACAGTGTAATCCTTAAACTGGACCTGTGTTTAGACCACAGTGGGACCCCACCGGAGTTTTGAAAAAACATGTTTGCTCTGCCCTCTGCTGGACAACTGAGGGAGCGCAATAATAAAAGCCTATGAATCATATCCGTTGTGCACTCTTTCTAATTTAGTCCATTTTGAACAGGGCAACAAAACTGACGCTCTATCAAATTCACAATAGGTTTGTAAAATTAAGGGAGGCCTTATGCTAGAACTTTGCTGTGAGGATTTGATGGCATTAAGACACAAGAGCATAGTGAGGCCAAGTACTAGTGTTGAATGAATAATTTTAGATCATAAACACCACAAAACATGCCAAAAGATTTTGCATAGGCTCCACAGAATGCAGTTCTGCTGCATTCACACCTCTCCAGTCAACACCTGGCAATAGACACTGTGACCTTAGGCTTGTGTGTACTTACCCGAGGGCTTTTTTATTTTATTTTAAAGTATCTGAATAATTCAGAGGAGTAGAAAATGTTTGTAGATATTGTGCACTTTGTCCAGAATTTTCAGACGCCCTTTGTATTGAATTGGCTCAGAGCTGATTGCCTTGCACACGTCAGTGAGATTTAAACTCCCAGTTCTCACAGAGTTCACCCTGAAAACCCATGTTAGCATTTCTTTAGGGATGCAGCAAAGAAGGGATGCCAAGAAGGGAAAAAAGCACAGAAATGACAGGAAGCCCATGTCACAAACCCTAACCCTGCGGAGCAGAGACAGACGGAGAAGATGAAAGGCAGATGATGGAGGGAGGAATGCTGGGACAGAAGGAAAATGCCAAATGTCAGTGAATGGGGTCTGGGGGTGCATGGTGGAGAAATGGCTGGTGTACAGACCCCAGACACAGGGGTTTGCAGTCACACGTGTCCAATATGCTCTACACTGAAAGATTTCATGAGCCTCTAACAAATAGTAAACAGAGAAATTCCAGAGGTGAATGGAGACTATGCAAAAATGTCTTTACTGTGTACTTTCATGAGAGTGGACAGGTGAGTTTAAGGAGCTGGCATGCAAATAAATTACAAGTGAATCCATTAGCGCAAAGACTAGAAAGTAAGATCAATACACAGGAATGCACAAACAAGGAACAAAGCAAGAAAAGGCAAGACGTGTATAATGGAATCTGAAACTATATGATAGAATCTATGAGACTCTATATTAGACTATGACAGAATTTTGGAGACTATATCCTTCTGAGACCTGGCCCATTCAGTTATCTCCTTTATAGTTGACATTTTGTAGTGGGAACATTCAATGTTGTGCATGCATGCAGTTATGGCCTCTAAACAGACTAAACAGCGCTGGACTGGCCATCGGGCATACCGGCCATTTGACCAGTGGCCCGACGGTAACTTTGGGCTGGGGCAGAATCCCGAAAGCACCCCTCCCCTGTCCCTAAACAACAGCGAGATGGCCCCTGGCCCGTATCACGTACCACATCCATCCCGAAGAAAGAGAGACAGAGAGCAGGGGCTTCATTGTCTTTCCATCAATATCTGATGGGCCGGTCTCGGCTCAAAATGCCCGGACTGATTTTTTGCCCCAGTCCAACCCTGACTCTAAACAGTCCAGTGACTGAGTTTTCTGGGGAAATACTTAAGTCTAAATGTCACAGTATGCAGCTCTAAATCAAGTGGACAACAAGAGCCTTTCACATCAGTAGTTTTGCCTCAAACCACATGTCTCTTCAGGAAACTCACAGTGTCCCACTCCAGTCTCAATACTGTTGAAATGAAGTTGGCAGACCTTAGAGTGCCAACACCCATCTTGAAGCTGGATATTGGACCCATCAGAGGTGGTGAGAATGGGATGTAAGGTCTCTGCTGAGCTAACAGTAAACCCAGAGACCCCCAGAGCTGCTGCCTCAGCCCTAAACTCCACACCTTGTACATGTATGGCTTTTCAATCAAGCATAACAATAAGCATTAGCACCAATAACACTGTTCCACAACTTTTTTTTCAGGCAGTGTCAAAGTTATGCGAAGGACATTAAAAGAGAAACAAAACAAGACATCTGGCATCTATTTCACACCATGGAGACGTTTTTTGTACCAGTCTATTGTTTTGTGCAATAATTCATAATGCAACAATTCATAGAGTGAATTTTTATCCAGTGTGCACATTTTCATATAAAGTGAAAGTGATCATTCTTGAACACACCACTGCACAGCATGAAATTCAACCTCAGCATTTAATCCATTCACCAAGTGAAGCAGGGGGCAGCAGGAACACTGTGCCTGGGCAGCAGTGTGTGGGGACGGTACCTTGCTCAGGGTACCTCAGAGGTGCCTAGCGGTCTTGGGAATCAAACCTGGACTTTCTGATCGCAGGGCGAATACCCTAACCACTAGGCTACCAGCTGCCCCATATTTAGTTTGTATTTATTTGTGTTTTTATCTGCTTTTAATTACAAAGCAAAGTCTTGGAGATGAGGTACACACAATAAATCCAATGTATTGTACCACCCTGTACCTGTACAAATGGTAATGATAACCATCTAAATCTGAATGAGGGCGACACTAAGACTGCACCCAGTCTGCTCCACATTGAATATCCACTGGTGTTCCACAGGGTTCGGTCCTAGGACCACTTTTTTTTTCTCTTTTGTACTGGTTCTCTTGGGGATGTAATAGCCTCACGTGTGTTTTCCCACCACTTCTACGCAGATAATAACCAGGCCTCAACCCGCAACTGTCTGGCTGACATTTCTTCTTGGATGGCGGCCCACCACCTCAAGCTGAACCCCAGCAAGACCAAACTCCTCTTCATCAAAGGGAGTCCATCACCAAGCCACAATCTCATTGATTCCATCGGGAACTCGGTTATCATCCCTTCTAAGAAGGTAAGAAATCGTGGTTTTATGCTAGATGAAGATCTGCCTTTCTCTCTGCAGGTTGACCAGATCTCCAGAACATGCAGTTACCTTCAAACAACATCAGAAGAATCCAACCCTTTCTCACTATGAAAGCTACACAGATTCTCGTCCAGTCAGTCTTGGACCCCCAGCGGTGGAATGACTCCCTCTTCCGATCCGATCCACGGAGTCCTTTGCTATCTTCAAGCGTTGCCTGAAGACCCGCCTCTTTAAGACCCCCCTCCTTTTCAAGCATCGCCTAAAGACCCGCCTCTTCAAGACCAACCTCTTCAAGGAGCACCTTGGTGACTAACTATTTCTCTCATTCCAATCTTCCTTACTCTTGTCTTTACTCTTGACTTTTCTATGACTGGTGTTGTTCAGGTTTTGATTGGCAGGTGCTGGTTAGGTATTATTTGACAGATGTTGTTCAGGTGCACCGAATGTGCAGTATTTCGGTTAAATAGTCGACGTGGATTTAAGCTGCTTTATAGGTTTAGGAAACAGTTGTGGACTTGAGCTCTGATGTACGTCGCTCTGGATAAGAGCGTTACCTAAATGTAAAATGACACATTTCTTAAAGAGGTGGAGAGTGGAAGTACATTCACACTTTAATAAAGTCAGTGGTGAGTGTATTTACAGACATGTGACCGAGATACTTGGTAATCCACGGTGCAAACACTGGTGAAAGGAATGCAGGGAAGCGTTTACACAGAATTACACAGCAAACAATTCGCTGGTAAAGGTGTCTCTTCAAATCATTACATACATGTGTTTGTAATGTGTTTAATGTGTGGGCGTGAGTTCCCAGTTTCATGTGGTGTGACTATACATAGGTTTCGGTGGGGACTTGTGTGGTGACAGGAGCTTTTTGGAGGAAAAGAATGACTGGTGAAACCTGCAAATCTGGCGCAGCCTGTAGGCCAGCAGAGCTGCCCTGTTCTACGATTACTCACACACACTCACAAACAGGGATTACACATTAAAACTACTGACTGGAGAAGGATTGTTTTGGAATAGTGGAAAATATTAGAAAGTAAACAGTCAGTTCTTGAAGTTGTTTTGAAAGCAGGAAAAATAGTCATACCTCAAAAAAACGGCAGGTCTTGTGGGCTGTTCCTGTATTCAGTGGTTAGTCCACAGTAAAAGAAGCGATGGCACAAGCATTCGCCACGGGGAAGAAGGCAAGCGGACGAATTTGCTGATCTACTCAGGATTCTCAGTTCCCAACATTCATGCGCATGTTGTTTTGCTATGTACCACATACACCCGATAGCAGTGGCCTCTTTCAAGTTCAAGTTCATTTATGTAGCACATTATCATACACAGAATGTCATTCAATGTGCTTTACTAAAAAATCAAATAAAGATAAATATAAGAGTGATAAAAGAAGTAAATAAGAACATTAAAAGTGCAATAAAAGTGCTGATATTTAAAAGAAGGCGGAGGAGAATAGTGCTGTTTTAGCAGCTTTTTAAAGCTCCAGTTGGTGCAGAACTGATAGTAATGAGCAGTTTGTTCCAGCAACTGCTACATTATAATAATAACAATAACAACAACAACAACAATAATAATAATAATAATAATATAATAATAATAAATGATAAGATACTCAAAGACGCTTGAAAATTTCAAATTTACATTAAAAACACATATAATCAAAAAACATTTTTAAAACTTACAGAGGTAGGCAACGCGAGTAAGAAGAAATGAAAGGGACCAGGTAAACACATGCATGTGGATGAAATAACAGAGGTTAGAGTTTAGCAGATTTGAAGAGATGGGTTTTGAGGAGAGACACCATTTCACCAGGTCTAATTTCAGATCTTCTCATCACTGGCTGTCGCCATGCATGCCGCTCAAACGAATAAAAACACAGTTAAGTGTGACATTACTAGAATGACCTAAGTGTTTACACATCCAACTCGTCCTCCAACCTCTTCCTTTCAGCAGGACAATGCGCACTGAGACTCTGTAAAAATGGTTCAGGAATGGTTGGAGGACAAAATAAACACCATTGATTCATTCTCATGGTCGGCCCGAGGCCTTAGTCAAGCTTAAACAATCATCAGACTGATGTTTGCAGAATTATTCCAGACGGGTTGGGTGTGTTAACACTTAGGTCATTCTGGTGATGTGACACTTAAATGTGTTTTTACACATTTGAGTGACATGCGTGGCGACCAAACAAGAGTAGAGTAAACCCATGCATGTTGTTACTTTTGTGAAACAAATTAGAAGTAAAAGTATCCTTCCAAAAAACAAAACAAACAAAAACCAACAACTTCAAGATGAAGAAACAGCAAGAAAATTGCTTACGTTTAGTCAGTTCCTATCCACCTCTAGTGAAAAGCACGCATATTATCATGGGTGCCCCTTGGCGTCTTTTGTATGATCAAGAATTAAAGTTGTATATCTGAACATGTTAATCTAGACCAGTGGTTCCCAACCTTTTTTCCTTGACTCCACATTCTGGCTGAAAACTGTACTGTCCTTCATTAACACCAAAATCAAGGAAACTCTTGAGATATTGCCTTGTTTCTTCTTTGCTTCTGATGAACAACCAGTACTTTTATATTTCTCAGACATTGGGATTTTATTAATTTAATGTATACAAATATAATTTTGGTGCAGACAGAATTGTGCGTGCCCCCTTCGATCTCTAGGTTGGGAACCACTGATCTAGACTAAAACCTCAATGCTACAATGTTTGACCTTATTTGACCTGTTCAAGAATGCAAAGACAGAATCATTCAGAATAAATCTCCTGTGTGTATCTCGACAGGGTTCCAGTTCTCAGGTCAGTTAAGGGACGTACTACCATTTTATTCAAAGACTGCCTCCACTTTACCCACGTCAAGCAGCAGCAGCACTGAGGAGTCGGTGTACTCGCCCATTCAGCTCTCGCTGCTAGGTAACCATGCCAATTAGCATGGCCACCACAGAGCAGGGATTGTTCTGGAGTTCCTGGAACAAATCAATTAAGGCGAGGGCTTGGAGGAGGAGGGTCCCGGGGAGAACAACTGCTTCCCCTTAATGCTCTCATAGTACAATAGCAGCTTAAGTAGTGCCGCTCTAATGGCTTAAGTAGCACAAAACCCTGAAAACGTCTCCTGCTGGACAGACTTGACATTATAATACGTTGTATGTTGTGATTTCCTTTTTATTAAAGATCAGTTTGATTAAAGAGGTCTGTGGGTTGGTGAACAGCCCTCCAAAAGTAGCAAAATTTGGCAAAGATTACGAAAAATGCTCTTGTTGTTAATCATCATACTAAAAAAAAAGCAAGAAACCAGCAAGAAAAAATGATTCAATGTTTTTTAAAAAAAGTGTAAGAAACCACTGCAGAGTGGCTAATTTTCATCATGAGTTAGAATAGACTTAAGATAGTAACATTTCTGGACGAGACGATGCCTAATAACTCCAGAACAGATACTTTGCTCCACATGAAGTCACACAGCATGATGCATCATCTGTTTGGTTTGCATGCGAAGGCCTTGCTAACAACAAGCAGGAGGTTTGCACATCTGGTTGAGGAACTCGCAGTCTTGTGGATGCGCCGCACACATCTGACTCATGAAGTGCTTTATAGTTGCCGGGGAATTGACTCAGAACAGGCGCAAACACAAACACAGTCTGTGGGTGTCCAAGGATTGAAAACCAAGGGTTTATAACTGTAGCAGATGTGTATAAAGTAAAGTGGGCCATTAAAGTAACACGTAAAAACACCACAGCACAGCACACCGAGTGAACAGCGTGAAATTCTTTAACTCAAGCACCAAGGTGGACAACCACCAACAGGGGGCACCAGGGAGCAATGTGTGGGAACAGTACTTTGCTCAAGTGTACCTCAGTGTTTTCACTAGCAGTCCTGGGATTCAAACCCATGACCTTCAGCTGCCCAACAGAACTGTAACAGGGTTCAGAAAAAAAATTGTTTATTGATCCCAGAGGAAATGCCTATTCTGAGCAACACATCTGTGCTGTAACAGGGTTGAAAAACATATATTTGCCGTAACTGTGTTGAGTAATATATCAGTGCTGTAACAAGCTGGAAGGACACATAAGTGCTGTAACAGATTTGAGAAACATCAGTGCTGTAACAGAGCTAAAGAACATATCAGTACTTACAAAGTCATGAGAATTTTCAGTATGAACATGTTTTTAATGGTATAAAGTATAAAAGATGCAACAACATGTTATTTTTGTATAATAATTCTGCAAATTCAAGTTATAAGTAGCACATAAACCACTGATCTGTTATAAATGGTTTTATAGGTCCTTTAATATATAACTTCAATATATTAAATGATGTTTAAGTTAGATATTACTATGCCAGTTTCCATGTACAGGTGTGTTGTAACTTGTCATTTTTACACATTGAAATGTGTTTTAGTAAACTATGGTGCATTTTTGAGTACCTTCAATCTTTTTTTACAACTTCTACATAAGTATATTTGTTAGGAAAGTAATCTACTTTCTTTCTACTTTAGCTATTTACACTCATATGTTGTAATTAGCTTAATTCTGTTCTGCTGGTGGTTTATGCGTTACTGCTGCTATTTATGCTTTTTTGCTGTCAGGCTTTAGTATGTTATTGTAGACCTGAAGGATCATTTACATGGTTTCTGTCAATTTACAGTTCCATGTGTGTCACTAATCACTATTTCACAGAAGGAATACAGGAACCCCTCAGTTTTACGAGGATCGGCATTCGCACGACTGCTCCGTTTCTTGTCCTCATATTTTAGTGCCCCTCCCCCACGATTTTCAAGAATTATGTGAGTTTATTTAGTATTAGTAAGCTGTGTTCTGTCTAAACATGTGGATAGAGAGAGTTATTTCAACCTTTCTTTTGTGTACGAGTCTTTGCACGCTGCTAATGCTAACCGCTAATGCTAACGTTTTTTTAAGCTATAAAGTTTTCTGATTCAGATTATTTATTTACCTTTACATTTTCTTAAAGGGTAATGCATTAAACTGAGTTTAAAATGACATTATAGTGTACTGGGAGCAGATTTGGGGGCATGTTTAGGGTTTAAACAATAAAAATAGGCATTTTTAGGTATTTTTACGCGGTTATTCACTATACGTGGTTGCTTTTGGAGTGTAACCCCCATGAAAAGCGGGGGATTACTGTAATACATTTATTCATCTTTTACTTTGTGTTTCTCTCTTTATTTGCTCACTAACTCCATATAGTTCCTTCTGTGGGGGGGGGGGAGGTGTTCAAGCGCACATAAAGGAAAAGTTCCACTCATTCATTAGGGCTGGCCTGCTACGTTTCCTCATGTTACTCACATCCTTTTCTCTAAATACAGCTTTAATGTTGTGGCTACACATTGCAGGGATGTCTTTAGATCTGTTTATAGACATTCAGTAATATTGTCATAGTAGGATATGTGGGCAGAACCTCAGGCCTAAAGATCAGTTGCCTACTGTGCACAATTATATTATAGCAACAAGTCATACAACATAACAGCACAAGAATAGCCACAGAATAAGAACAGCGTCTCGGAACGTATTCTCAGGCTGACTGGCAGCAGCTTTGTATTTTGTGGTATTGTGAATTGTTTGCAGACAGTTGATTAGCCTTGAGCAGGTCAGAGAGTGTGTCTGAATGACAGGAAAAGAGAAAAACCGAGTGGGATGGGCAGGGGCAGCCACTGGTTAAAAATACAAGCTCTAGCTTAGTCATGCAGACGAGGAAACGGCTAACTGGAAAAAAGCAATGCAGCTTAACGGCTCTTTTTAGAGCACAAGCTCATCTACGTACCATGTATCTAACCAAAGAAAACTTTACTGATCCCAGAGGAAATCGTTTATAACTGCAAGATACAATATAAAACGCAAGAACAATATAAAATCTAAATAAAAACTTCTGTAGAAAAAAGAAACTCAATTGAAAAAACACAACATGCGATTTACATTTGTGGCATTTATCAGACGCTTTTATCCAAAGGGCTTTCCATTCCCTACCTATAGGGGGCAGTCTCCCTGAAGCAACTTGGGGTTAAGGGTCTTGCTCAGGGACCCAGTGGTGGTGCTGAGGGTAGGATTCGAATCCATGACCTCTTGGTCCAGAGGCAAGTATCCCACCCACTGAGCTACATCTACCCCCGATATACAGAAATGCTGGATATAAATGAATATAAATAGATAAATAAATAAATATAATAAATACATATATAGAAAGAGCTTATATGGTTCTGTTCATTGACCTGAATTAGCCTGTTTAGGTCGATGTCTTGGTAGTTTTTCTGAGATTTTTGCTCATCCAGCCACTGGGAGAAAAAGTGTAATTTATCAGTTTTGCTCCCTTTGCATAATAAAAGTCCTCTTACCCAGGCAGCAGGCCCGCTATTACCAATCATACTTGTCTGAACCTGTTCTGAACAAGCTGCAGGTGCACGGTTTGCTTGGGTTTGTATGTCATTTTGGACGATAGTTATGTGTCGGGTTCAAACAGTGAATAAATGTATTAATGAAAGTCTAAATTTTGGAGGGCAGATTATTTGATGACATCATAATAATTCATAATCTGATTTATCTATGACTGGTCAGTTCGGTCGAGCTCGGACAAAGTTCTGTATTTGGGACAAAGATTTCAGACTCACTTTCTGATTTAATATCTTTTTTAGAGCCAAGACATTCATGTCTAAAGGTTTTGTGCTTAATCAATACTTACTCGGCACAAACCGACTTGATTATGACATACACTGAAATGGATAAAAATCATCAGACTTTAAAAGTAGATTGTTATTATATTTGCTGGGCATATAACACATACATTTTAACAGCAACTCAATAAGAAATACAATCAAAAAAATGAAACTGTGCTAATTGTGATTCTATCTGTCTACACAGGACAGGACAGGACAGCTGACACAGTGGCAAATTCTACTGCGCTAGACAGAAGGCTCTTGACTATGAGCAGCTGATTGACTGGTTTGTTTTAAGTGAAGTGTTGGTGTAGGGATAAGGCGCTACTGATGGATTTAGTGTGGTATAAATGGTAGCAGACCCAGCTAAGGGACAGCAGCAGCTGGGGCTGGGGACTGGGCCGTGGGCCAACACTGACCATTGTAGGAGACCACTGAGAAGACATCATAATTAAATGTGACTGTGTCAGCAGCAACAACAAACTGACAAAACAGTGGCAGATCTGCTGATTCAGATGGAGGGGGCTGAAGAAGGAAGGGCGGAGAGATGTCAGTGTTTTTAAAGATGGGCGAAGTTGACTTTGTTCAGAACTGCAATGCGTATTTATATATATACACACACACACACACATATATATATATATACACACACACACACACACACACACACACACATATATATATATATATACACTATATGTGCAAGTTATCAATGTATGTGGCACCTATAGTTTCTTATATATATACTTATGTCAATATATGTTGTTATAAAAGGAATATATACATTTGCATATATATGTCCTCAGATCCAAAATGCGTCTGCAGAATATCAATATCTGTGCCTTTTACACTGAAGAAAAACATATGCACATATTCTTTATCACATATATGTCAGCATTGCTGTTTTTGTTTCAGCACTGAAACTCAAGAGCCTTTAGGTGCATGCAGCACATTTTACAAGTCTTTAGGAGAAAATATCGCAGTTTAGATTCACTGGTTAGTTTTTCCACGCTGAGTAGGCGTGAGGACGGGGTCCCCAAACGGGACCTTTGTCCTGGCGTGGCAGTGGGCTTGACTTTGAAGGTTTTTAGTCGAGGTGGGGCCAAAGCTTCCACATGGTTAACCTTCCCTGCTACAAAGAACCCGATTAGCATCAGAAAGCCATTCGATTTTGGGGGGTATGGCTAAAGCTATGCTGCGGATAGTCTTCTGAAGAGAGTTTGTGGAGTAGGCATGGAGCAAGGCATGGGGATCAGGGACATCATGGACATGCCTGTGTAAAAATACTCCCAAATATTCCAAGCATACAGCGATCGAATAAAAGAAAAGAAAAGTATAGAAATCAAATAAAATAATTAAAAAAAAACGATTGAAATCAGAATTAGAAGTCACTACAAAAAGGAGAGCCTTAGCAGATAACCCCCGCTTCTGTAAATCCACACAAACATGACGGAGCACGTCGCTATTTAAACTGTACACACTGACAGGCTATCTCGCCTCCAATCAAGATCTCAAGCTCAGCAGCAAACCAGTTTTCTCTTTCACGGAATTTATCGACCACTTCACTTCAAACTCCAGAATAAACAAGACGATTCGTCACTGTTTTGAGATACAACACTAAATGAGCTGTGTAGGCGGGGGAACACAAACGTGTTTGGTGTATTTACAACTTGGTGCCTTCTTCGGTGTATCTGATAAAGCAGGGAGTGTGTGTTTACGCCAGGCTCAGTGTTTATTCCAGTGTTTTTGTTTCTGAAGCCTCTGCATTCGTAAAACTCACGCCAGTGAAGAAACTAGACTAAAACAATCATAAATATGTAACGATTCACGTCTTCCTCAGTAATATTTGGAGGCATAGACTGCCATCTATCTAATAGATATATTTCAAAAAAACTTGGGGTTTTTTTTGTGTAAGGATTATATAAGGATTATAAACTCATTAATTTAATTAATGTATTATTTAATGTTTGTTTCTGTAAAGTGACCTTGAGAGTTGTGAAAGGTGCTTATAAAAATGTATTATTATTATTATTATTATTATTATTATTATTATTATTATTATTATTATTGTAGTTTATTTCTAATCTAGTGTATAGGGTAACAAAACCAAATTATTTTGTATGCTTTCGTATAAAAGCATGGACATTTGCATATTCTTACCAAAAGCCTCAAAACACAGTGCCTGAACATTTTAAAACGTCATCGGAACAACAAATGGAATCATGTGAGGTGTTCAGATAAGACCAAAATTGAACTTTTTAATGTACACACCACCATCACCCCATTCAGGTACGGTGTAATGGCATCATTAAGCCCCAAATTACCGGTAGATTTCAGCCCAAAGTTTGTCTGCCTGTAGGGGAGTGCTGAAACTCGGACATGGATGGAGCCTTCGGTGTGTTAATAACCAAAATACGTATGTATTAAAGAAGACCAAGGTTACATTTACATTTACGGCATTTATCAGACGCTTTTATCCAAAGCGACTTCCACTCCCTACCTACAGGGGGCAGTCTCTC
>JBBPDB010114375.1:0-19191 GCA_037974465.1 Brachypetersius altus
TTAATTAATCGGTTATCGGCAAGTAAGGACCAACCTAACTATCGGTATCGGTAAAATTCAATATCGGTCGACCTCTATTAAGTACCATAACAGAGAGGATTATGAGCTTACATACCTGATCAGTGTGAAGTCTTTCATGACAAAGTCCTCTGTGTGCTAAAAATATAACAACTTCTTATTCCTGCGATAATAAAATGTGTTCCTAAGAATATATTTGCATTGACCGGTTTACCTGTGGCCTAGTGATGAAAAAGCAAATGTGTAATTTTATACCTTTAGTTTTTACAACTGTTTTACCCTGTAGGTGGGCTCTGCTTAACACTATAGGAGTGAGAATGATTTAAGAACCACAGTATCTCTTTTAAAACATGTAGTTACAACCATAGGTCACTAAAAAGCAAGTGACATCAATACACTTGATATGAAACCCCTTCTTCCATCATACTGCTCAGAGAGTCTTAACACCAGCACACAGATGAGAGGAGCATGTCTATTGAGTCTGTTAATATGATGCAGTACACAAGCTGTATCAAAATCCAAAATAAAAATACACTATGGTCCTTTACAAGCTGTAATAAGAGTATAAAGCTTTCTCAGTGGAGCAGCAGAAGTATAATACACCTCTAAATTATTTGAAATTAATAATCCATTTACTGAAACATGGAACTCTTACATTTCTTACATTAATATACGTGTATGTCAGACTCCCTATTAGGATAATTATCTCATTTTTGCTGTCTAGCACATCGCTGGACAAGTTAAAAGGTTACGTAAATGTCCAAGAATGCACCTGCTGAAAAAAACATGAGACCCATTAAGATTAAAACCTAATGGTTTTGTGCCCTAATGGGACTTGGCTTAACAAGTTCTATTAGTGGCCATTTAGATTCCAGTTTAATACCTTTACATCCAGTTTGAAAGCATCTAGAATCTAATACAGGTCACACATAATATCATTAGGACTCTTTACAGTTTTATTTCAGTTTGATATTTTTGATCTTCTGGTGCATAAAATGCTAATGAAAATATAAAAAAAATAGAATTGTAATGAAAGAGGCAGGTAAACAGATGTCTGAGGTATTGAAGGAAGATAAATGAAGTTGGAGTTGGTGTCAGTGTCTAGATGGGGGTGCCTCATTGGGCCCCAGTGAGAACGTTTACACTATGTGGACAAAAGTATTGGGGCACACCCGTTTTTCAGGGTTTGTGCTAGGCTCCTTACTTGAAGTAATTGGCAATCTTAATACTTCAGCATACCAAGACACTCTGGGCAACACCAGGCTTCCACCTTTGTGGACAAAGTTTTGGAAAGGCCCTTCTATTCCGTCATGACTGTGCCCAGAGCACGCAGAGAGTCCTGACCTCAACTCCATCCAACACCTTTGGAATGAACTGGAAGGGATGAGCCAGGCCTTGCAACAACAGTGCCTGACCTCGTAGAAGCTCTACGAAATTAATGGGCACAAATTCCCAAAGAAACACTCTAAAATCTTGTGGAAAGCCTTCCAAGAAGTGGGAGCTGTTATAGCTGCAAACTCCATATTAAAGGCTATGTATTTGCAAGCAGTGTAATAAAAGTCCCTTTTGGCATCCCAATACTTTTGTCCATGTAGTTTATGCTAATTTGTGAACGCTTTGTAAACGTGTTACTATAGAGACAGAAACGCCCTGTCAGGTCTGTAAGCACCCAATCAGGAGCAAACTCTCGTTGTGTAGCCCCGCCCTCTTGACGCTCGCAGGCGGCTCGGGACTGCAGAGGCGCGAGGGAGGTGCGTCTCCAGTTCAGAGAGATACAGTCCTTCTCCAGCACAAGATTAAGCCTCTGAAGCTTATTAGTATTATTATTTATTTATATTTTTTATTTCACACAGGACTTGAGAGCTTACAGAGATTTTGTTTTTAATGGCGAGTTTTCAGTCATTTTTCACTTTAAACCTTTAGTCTCTGTTTTCTGAACTTGAAAAGCAACCAACATGGAAGAAATTACACCGTAGGACTCTTTCCGGACGCTGCCTAAGGCATGGGGAAATGGGAATTAACCATGGTAAAGTTGTTCTGCAGCTTGAGTTTGCACAGTGCTGTTTGTGTTCTTCCGCTAAGAGCGGTATAGAGCTTCGTGTGCCTTGTTTTCAGACATACTTTAGTGTCTGCTCAGAGTGACTGTAACTGTGTCAACAGAGACTGGCAGAGCGAAAGTGGGCTACTGTTATCTGTCTTTTTTTCTCTCGCTATCCTCGTGTCTCTCTCTCTCTCTCTGCCTCTGTCTGCCAGTCTGTCTGTCTCTGTCTATTTTTCTCTGTCTAACTGTCTCTCTCTCTGTCTTTCTGTTTGTCTCTCCCTCTGTCTCTCTGTCACTCGCCCTATATCTCTTTTTCATTCTTTGTCATTCTTTTCTCTCTCTCTGTCTCCCTGTCTCTGTCTCTGTCTCCCTGTCTGCCAATCTGTCTGTCTCTGTCTCTGTCTGTCTGTCTGTCTGTCTGTCTGTCTGTCTCTCTCTCTCCAACACCTGGTGTTCATTTATCACAGTGTTGGCTGACAGGCTCGGACATCGGATGCGGGTCGAGGGCGAGGGACATTTTGGCGTTTTTGTTACAAGGCCAAGTTTCTTTTTAACCTCCATCCTGTGTGTTGACATTGCATTTATTCACTGTGGTTGAATCCAATGTTGTCTATTTACATGTTCGTGCTTTCTCTTTCTAACCTGCTTCCTCTCAGTTCCTTAATCAGTGACCACTGTTTACTTCTAATGGACACAGTTTATTTTACTAACAGCGGACTGTGAATGAGTGCAGGCTTTCTGCATGTGCGTATAGATGCACGCCTTTATGTATAGATGACATATTTGCGCACAACGGGGTAACCAAGTTATTACACAGGGCACAGAAACGTGTGTAAATTGACGAACAGTTTATGTAAATGCTTTTGTAACACTTACAGCATTTGGCAGACACCCTCATCCAGAGCGATCTACAATCATTAGTTGCAGAGACAGTCCACCTGGAGACAATGAGGGTTCAGCATCTTGCTCATGGACACAATAGTAGAATTAGAATTAGTATATCAGAGCTTTTGTATTTTCAAATCTAACATTGACAACAACTGGACAGAATATTGACCTCAGAATTGAAAGCCATATCAAACACTGTTACATCAAACACAGTTGAATAGGTTTCCAAATGGAAGCCATGCTGATTTAACACAGATGTATTTCTATAGGCCTGTACTCATTTCTTTCACCGGGCCTCACTGCTAGGTGTTACATAATTGTGACACATTCGCAATGCAAAGCTCACCCACAGTTATTCTGGCTGTGAGTATATGGGCATCATGCGCTGCTGGTTGACCACTTTGTGCTCTTTTTCTCCGTGACACGGACACAGAGATGAATAAACGCAGGTGGTTCTGCTGCTTGCATAGCTGCCATTGTATCTTGGCAACTTAGCCTGAGGACAGAATTACCTCACTGGATCTGAAAGGGGAATTCGCACAGCTGATCTTTGGATCTCTTGTGGACAATTAAAACGGTGTTATGCAACTAGCTGGATCATTCTAATCACATAACTGTGCATTTTCTTCTGCCAAGAGACTTTGATTCTCACTGCTTATGACTGTAATGAACAGGACATTTGTTTGCATATGCATCAATAAACCACTTTATGGCAATATACCTTTGCTTTAGTCTGGAGTGAAAAACTACTGCTGCTCAGCACATGATATGTATGTCACATGAAAGAATGGAGATTTGTAAAATGATAGATGAACTGAACTGGTGCACTGAGCTACTGGCAATTTTTCTCATGCCTGCACTCCGCTGACACGAAACCTGACACTCATGACCCGATTGTATCAGGCAGCACTGATGCTAGTGTAGCTCTGGAACTTGACTTGAGTTAGTGTAGTATGGTGTACAGTTATAAGGCAAGGATACATTTTGGAGAGAGAGAGCAGAAAATGCCTTAGTGGGTTTGGAGCAAGTTTTGGAGTTTGCATTTTGTGGTTCCAGTTATTCATTTAAATGCAAATTGTCATAATCAGTTTTAATGAATGTCATAGATCTTTAAAATGCACTGATTTATAAAATTAATCAAATGAAAGTTTTTGTGTTTTGCATTGTTCTTCTGGTAAAGGGGCAATTGGCAGATACTTGTGATCATTAGTTACAGAGACAGTCCCCGCGTAGACGCTGAGGACACAGTGGTAGAAAGCATGGGTTTATACCTGCAACTTTGTGGTCATCGGGTTCACACGCAAGTGTTTTACCCAGCAAGCTACTACCACCTCTAGTAGCATGAGGTCCACTAATGACATTTGTTTGTATTACCAAATTCTTTTCATACTTGGAATTAAATGATTAGTTTGTTTCACTCACTGGAAGGCCTCTAAATGTTATTGAAAATGAAGGTGAGCAGTACTAAAGCCAATAGATTACCAGATTATACTAGCACTCAATCCTGGAGTCTCTGTAAAGGTTAAATGACCATGTTACCAAAAATTACCAAAAAACTCACTCACTCACCCACTCACCCACTCACTCATCCACTCACCCGCTCACTCGCCCACCCGCTCACTCACTCACCCACTCACCCACTCACTCACTCACCCACCCACTCACCCGCTCACTCGCCCACTCGCTCACCCGCTCACTCACTCACTCACTCACTCACTCACTCACCCACCCACCCACTCACTCACCCACTCACTCACTCACTCACCCACTCACCCACTCGCTCTCTCACTCACTCACTCACCCACTCACTCACTCACTCAACCACTCACCCACTCGCTCACTCGCTCACCCACTCACTCACTCACTCACTCACTCACTCACTCACTCACTCACTCACTCACCCCCTCACTCACTCGCTCCCCCACTCACTCACATTTAGCAGAAGATTCTTCACAAGGGGACAATATTGTCACTTAAGTAGAATTTGGTGCTTCGCTATTATGACACTGTGTTTTGACATTTCTGGTGTAAACTGAAGGCTTAGCTGCTGGATGAGGAATCGAATGTTCTGGCTTAGGTGTAGGTGGAGCTGTGGTGTTATCCACTACGAAGAATCTAAAAAATGTAGATGCTCAGCACGGCTGACTACACGTGCATCAGTATTTGCACAACCTAAAAATATGATGCTACATTATTGGTTGCAAAGGTGACAATAACAATTTCATTTTCTTAGTCATCAGATTATCTGTGAATTGTATTATCAAAACAATGTGAATGATATTAATTATCTGTATTATGGTAAAAGCCAGAGCCTTATAGACTCACATTTGCCACATTTAGTTGTTAAAAAAAGTCTTTACAAAGGCTTTTTATTTTGTACACTTTCTGTTTTGGAGTCTTTGAAAACTGTGCATGGCGTGTTGTTCAGTGCATTTTTTACTGTTTGGGCTTTTATAAAAACTGCTCTTAATTAATCATTAAAATAACAAGTGACAGCTCTGTGTTTAATTAAAAGTGATCAGTAAGACCTTGGTAGACCTTGTCAGCATGGTAGAACTTAAGCAGAAATTAGCCCTTCTAGGTGGCTCACCTGTGGAATCGCATGTTTGTCACTCTAATGGACCATAAACAGTAGTCTAAAAACCACACAACTGGTCATTTTAAGCTTTTGTGGAGGTCTGTAGTTAAGCTACTCAGCAAGACATTGAGAAGCCAGTGAGAAGCACGCCTGTGTTTCCAATCGCGTGTATGATTCATGTGTTGACTTGTACTGTACTGTCTCTTTTGCTGACATCATCTATTGGGCCAGTTCTGTGCGTGTGATGATTGTCTTTGCGAGTGTTTGCTTTAAGTTCCACTGCTCTGCGTTTAGCTGACTGCTCAGCCCTCGCTGTTGTTTCTCCAAACACAGGAGGCTAAGGGCTGCAGGTAGCTGCAGGTTGGACTAAACAGAAGTTAGTAATGGAAAAGCGTTCCTATGAGAAAATACCTCGGCATTAAACATTATGCATGTTATACTGCATATGCATACATCATACAGATTCCCACTGTACTGAAAATGTAGGCTCTGCTGGGGTTTGTACTGTAAACAAGTGGTTCTCAATCTCTGTGACTTTGCTGCATTGAAAAATATTTAAAATTGAGATACTGTATCAGATTAATTTGAATAATGATAAAATAGCTGTTGAAGGTTTTCACATTGAGAATTTTGTGAATTGTTACACAACAGTTTCATATTTATAACAGAATCTTCTTCAATCTTCTTGTCACATTTGTGTAGTAAGTGTATATATTTTTAAATAAATCATTCCAAAGTAATTAAATGAATCTGTGGGGACTTGATGCATTGAATTGTTCCATGTATCAAACTTCCAGAGATTTCCCCCCTATCTCTGCATTATTCAGTTCAAGATTACATTTAAAAAAGTGTACACTGTTTGTATCTCAGGATCCTGTTCAGGAGTGGGGTGAGGAGGTTGAAGACGGCGCTGTGTTTGGGGTCACCTTGCGCCGAGAGCCCGTCCAGCAGTCAGGCCAGGCCTCAGATTCATGTCCTTGCGCTGCGTTTGTGCAGTACCGGACGTGTAAGGTCCGGAGGCTGAAAGCGGCCACTCTGGAGCGGCTCGTCTCTCATCTGTTCGACCCCTGCCGTCAAGAGCAGGACTATGGGAGGATACTGCTGTCCACTTACCGGACCTTCACCAGCTCCAACCAACTCATCGAAATGCTTTTCCAGAGGTGTGTGGGTGTGTGTGTCCAACTGAACATACTAAATGCTTTCTGTTTTTGCTTACGCTGACAATGAAAATAATCTTGTTTGACAAAGTGGCTGAAAAGATCATACAGATATATCTGCTTTTTTTAAAAATGAAAAGCAGGTTGAAATTGTTTTAGTCGATCTTCCGTTTCAGATTGACATTTGACTACCACAGCTGGAAGCTGAGATTCCTGTGGTCATATTTTGATCTGTGTATTTTGTGGTGTGTGTGTTGATACATGCCCGGAAGCTTATAGGTGTCTGGTAAATACAAAATGTTTGTATATGAGTGTGACTGTGGGTGGACAATGAACATGTATTTGTGTGTCTGGATTTGTTTTGTATCATTCTGTATCCACCTGGAGTTTCCTGCATTCGTGACTTTTAACTGCTGTTGCATAAGACCATCAACCTGCTGCCTTGAACTCACATCCCCTGCCTGGTCTCCCTGGGTTGCTGGAAATTTGTTTTTTTTTCTGTTATGTAGAGGACATTTCCTGGAGGAGCCATACGCCCAGAGTGATTTCTCTTGAAATGTTGACAGCATGGAGTACAGCCAGGACTGCCGCCTTTCTAATTCATTGAATTAATTTTCTCTGTATTTGGATGCCACTAGGCTTTTTGTTATCAGTTCTTTACCCAAAGCAGACACATACCAGAGAATCACTGCATAACACCAGGGTGGCTATCCTACATAACTCGTTCAAGGTTGTCTTGGACGAAGGTTGAATGTCTCGTCTAAAGGACACGTTTTTCGAAAATATATGACTTGGAAAGACAATAAACAAAGGCAGGGTGAGGGTCATCTTAGGCATATTACGTCACCCCTGCTAATGCACAGTGAGACGGCTTTGTCTAAGCATGCTTGGAGTGCGGACCTCTTATTACAGGTGTAGAGAACTTCTGTTGTTTTCCTGCCATCAGCGTTTTGCTGCCTAGTCTGATTACCATATGCATATTGGTAGTGTTTTTGCAAAGACTTAATATTAAGTCATACCCAACCCTTTTCCTAGAGACAGGCTAAGCCTGATATAGTACTTAAAACAACTTAGTGGTGAATTTTGAACAGTTTTTGGTAGCCCCCCCCCCCACCACCAAATTTTAACCGTGATTTTTTTTTTTTATCCTAACAGGGCCAGTCTAGCCACGGAGCTGGATAACAGCATTTGCCATAATAGGTAAGATATATAATATGGCACAGAGATTTGATAATTGCTTAGAATTGTTGCTTATTCCAAGCCTATTTCAGCTCTTAGTTTTCTTGATAGGTCCCACAGGTGTACAGATTAACTGGGACTACAGTTTGGAAAATAATCAATGCTACATTTCTAAAAACATGCTGCTGCATATTTCACAACTTCAAAGACTTGTATTCTGGGCACAGATGGAACCTGGAATTAGTCAGAATAATGAATCTCTAAGGAAAGTCCTTGTGCAATGTTCAATGTGCAATGCCCTCATGATGAGTAAATGCTCAGAAATGTGTTTTTGTTTTAGCTCTTTGTGGGCTTTACTCCAGACCTGGTTGGAAGAGTTTGCTGAGGATTTCAGAGACTATCCAATGCACTCCTCTTTGCGCTTGATGTGCCTTCAGCTGAGACGGCACCCCTCTCTCTCGCCTTTGGCCAAGCGCTACGAAGCTCTCCTCAAGAGATTCCAAGCAGAAACTCAGACAGGTGATACCTTTTGAAACTACTTGCTTGTTCTCAGTCCAGACATGTTGATATACACTGATCAGCCATAAATTTAAAATCACTGACAGGTGAAGCGAATATCTTTTATTGTGCCTTTAAAATAGATGAGAATCAGAAGCATATGAACAAGCTTGTGATGACTTGCATGACTGAGTCAGATGGCAGGTCTTGTAGGGTTAGTAATTATAAAATGTGATCCACGGTAGGACAACCTCTGAACCGGCAACAGGGTCATGGGCATTCAAGGCTCAATGTTGTGTGTGGGGGGCAAAGGTTAGAGGGTCTGGTGGGATTCCATCAGCGCAAAAGTTAGTGTTAGCTGTGATAGAAAAGTATCAGAACACACAGTGCCTTGCAGCTTGCTGTGCATAGGGTAGTCCATAGTAAAGGTTGTGTACATTGGGCATGTGAGCATCATGGACCATGGAGCAGTGGAAGATGGTGGCTTGGACTAATGAAAAATGTGTGTGTGGATGTATGTGTACCCTACTTACCTGTGGAAAAGAGGGCAGCGGGAGGCACTATGTAAAGAATGCAGTGGCAATGTGTTGTGCTGAGAAATGTTCTGATGGGAAACCTCTGGTCCTGACATCCATGTGGATCTTACTTTGACACGTACCACTCACCATAACCTTCATAGCCAAGGTATACGCTCATGAGAATGAGGGATTTCAGCAGTATAATGCAGACTGTCTTACCTCAGAGATTGTTTGGTAATGGTTTGAGGAACATGACAGAGTTCTTGTTGACTTGGCCCCCAAATTCCCCAGATCTCAGTCTGATTGATACATGGAGGCCCCACCTCACAACCTACAGTACTTAAAGAATCTGCTATAAACATCATGATTCATGATATCACAACACACCCTCGGAGGTCTTGTGGTGTCCTTGTCTCAATGGAGCAGTGCTGTAGTGGCTGATTAGTGTAGTTTTCAGTTAGTGAAAGTGGTCAAAAATTGTTCGGAATAAACTCATACTATATAAACCTAATTTATCCAAGCAATTTTTTAGCTGTTCTTATAAAGTTAATAATTCAGAACCCCATACTTTGGAACAACATCAGGGTTCTCCTCAGTCATTCTTGAGGTCATGCTTTACCAACTATGCAAATTCAGGTTTCTTTTCTCATTTCAGATGTTAATAATGAGCAGATGGGTTTAGAAGATGAACCAGAGGTGGACCAGGAAGAGAAGGACTTGGAGTCAGGAGAGCTAAATAATCCATCAGACTTTATGGATTTCTCCACTACAGGACTCTCAGAACATCTCACCAGGCTAGACGCTGTGAGTCTCAGTACTATATTTCCCTTACCTGATTGTTTCTTTATTGTTTCTAATCCCAAATAGTTAATCATGCTCTGTATGGTTGTCTAGGAGTTGTTTGTGAAGGTGGTGCCTTTCCAGTGTCTGGGCTGTGTGTGGTCTCAGAGGGATAAGAAGGAGGATCTCTCACCCACCATCCGGGCCACAATCGCTCAGTTCAATGCTGTCACGAACAGGGTGATCACGTCGCTCCTTTGCCCCTCCGCCTGTCCTTCTTCCAGTCCATCGTCCACTACCACCCAGAGAGCGAGAATCATTGACAAGTGGATACGAGTTGCACAGGTTAAAACCTTTACCAAGTATTTGCTTGCCAAAGAAAACATATGCACTTAAGAGCTTTCAGTCTTGATAGTGTTAGCAAGGAAAACAATACAACCGAGCATTCATGAAACATTCCCTTTTTAAAGAATATTAAGAAAGAGAAAGATATAGTCTGTTCAAGTGACATCAGTCACCATACAGACTATTTACAAAGCATACAACATCTCTATATGTATAGCATATGTTTTTGTCAGTTGGTGGAATGGTCTGCTTTTTATTTTTCTCACAGGAATGCAGGCAGCTAAAGAACTTTTCCTCCCTGAAAGCCATCCTGTCAGCTCTGCAGTCTAACCCAGTCTACAGGCTGAGGAAGACTTGGGCTGCACTGAGCAGGTACACATACTAGCGCATATTCAGAGGGTTTATTTAGCTGAAGGGTGAATCAAGGAAATGTTCACCAATTATACTACTTAGGCAGCTTTGACTTAACTGTTTTCCTGGAGGTGGATCTTGATTTCTCAAAGGTGAGGTATAGACTCGGCACAGTGTGTGGAAAATGACTTGGAGACATTCTGACCGAGTTACAGCGTGTTCTGGTGTGTTTATGTTTATAGCTGAGCTCTGTACTTTTCCAGGGAGAGCGTGAGTATCTTCGAAAACCTATGTGAAACCTTCCCTGACGAGAACTGTGTCCTGACCAACAGAGAAATCCTTCTGGAGGTACACACACACGCTCACATTGAAGCTATTAGGGTCTTGGGGATTTACCATTTAAACATTAGCTTGGTTAAAAGAAACCTAAAAGATCACTTTTCTTATATTTAACCATTGGTTAAAATACCTCACACCTGTTAATGTCTGTAAACATGGTTAACTGTTACCAAGTATTAACCTTGACTCTGCTCAGTATACTTGACCTGAAGAGAGGCATGGATCCAGATTTATATGATAAATTGATGCTTGTATGCCCCGTGTTTTTCTTGTACATTCCAAAGTCATTGTAAAGTTTGCTTACTCTGAGGTCCAAGCACCACTTTATGATGATAGGGTGTGTTAACCACAACAGACTTTAATCATTTTTTTTAATTTTTGATTACTCTGGAAATCAAAAACATTAAGCTGCATTTTGTATGTGTTAGCTGGTGATGCCATGTAATGTTTGTTGATCACCATCTCTTAATTTTCTCTAGTCTAGAATTACTTTCAGATGTTCTTCAGCTAAAAGGCACAAACAAATGCTTACGCATTTCACAAAATTCCCTTTTCTCAGTGACCACTTTACAATAAAGGCATGCTTGTTTGTACTTTTCAAGAACACCATGAAGGTTAATCTGATTTCTTTGCTCATTAGGGTTAGCCTCTCTGTCCTTTTGCCTTGTTTAAGCTTCTGCTTTCACTTCGGGTACTAAGGATAAATATCTAAGCTTTTTAACATTTACATCTGCAGCATTTGGCAGATGCTTAGGTCCACAGCAATGTATGTGTGCTTTGTAGTCTACAAGAAAATATGTCCCTCACTAGACTTACATTAAGAGCTGCTAGCAAGCTAAGATCCTTCCATAGATCAGATCAAAGAGAGAAGAGAAGGAAGACAGTTTTTTAAAAAAGACCTTTGTGTTAGTTACTTTTTTGACACATCGCTGTGGGGTTCTTTAGTCTCTCTTTGAAGACAGAGAGGGTCTCAGCATGTCTTTGACCTTTAGCTTTCATGGTTGATTTTTAGTAACTGGCTGTTTTTCTCTCCTTGATTGCCATTTCCTAGCCTGTTGATTACTGCACATTCTTAAAAATAAATGTGCAGAAAAGTAATATAAGTAATATAATGGTAAATACATTAATGGTACTTAAAATGAATACTCCAGTCTAATCTGTATCAGCTTACCATTGGCAACCATTCTCAATGCGTTCCTCTGTACAACAGAAAACCTGTTGACACTTGTAACAGCCAATGGGCAGTGTGTGTTTTGAGTCATGAGACTTTCTGTTCTTCTACTAATTACAGGGAAAAGCACCTAAATTATTGTTTGCAGTAAGAATGCATATTTTAAGAGTGTATTTATTGCAAAGCATCATAAAGGACATCATAGTTTGAAATAACTCATGTTAGTTTTGAACTATTTTATGAAATGAAGCAATTTAAATATGTATTTTAAACAGTTCTTAACTCTTGAATATAGAAAACACAAAATATTGTTTGAATGACATTGGTCCTGTGTTAATGAATTTAACTCACTGACTCTGGTACTGTACAGTACAGTACTGTATAGTCTGTGTGTGTGCGTGTGTGTGTGTATGTGTGTGTGTAAGGGTCTTATAATGGTAATGGTCTCTCAATATGTTTTAGGATGGGGGCCAGGCAGCTGTGGGGAGCATTTCGCCCAGGACATCCAAGCGCTGCCCTGTAACCATACAGATGGTAAAGATATTATCAGAACAAGCACAGAGACTATAAATAATCACTTCTATTATTCCAATAAACAAAACTAAACTTCTTCCTCTAATCATAAAATATAAATGAGAAGGAAACTGCAAGGCCAGCAGATGTGTAAGCAATTTGCACCATGTCCAAAAGGAAGTAGGAAAGGGCTGCACTAAATTGTCCACTCAGTGCTTTTCCAGGACATTCTGTGTTATAAATGATCTCTCTCTTTCCTTCTCTCTTTCTCTTTCTCTTTCTCATTCTCTCTCTCTCTCTCTCTAAACACCATTATGCCACTGTGGTGATTAAACGTGCTGAAAGTGAAGATTTTAAACAAGCAGTCACAAGCAGACACCTAATTCTATATTTTATCCTAAACATAACTGCTGTGTTTTTGAACACTGTGTTTTGTATACCCAGACTGTATTCTCACAGTCTGTTGTCCATACTAACTGATCTCACTTAATGACAGTCCTGTTAATGCCTGCACTTTTCCCCAGAGCACCACCAGCGGAGTCGTGCCTTACCTGGGAACATACCTGACTGTGCTCACCATGCTGGATACAGCACTGCCCGACACTGTGGAGGTAAAATACAACTGGAGTAAGATTGTTATGCAAGAATACTGTGATATTAAGAGTGTAGTAGTGTTGTCATTTATGAGTTATGAGAAATTTTGAACGGAGCTTGTTTACACACTTTTGTTGCCAGCATATATAGAAGCATGGTGGAATTCAGTCATTTGCTCATATATAAATGGATTATAATATAGGTAGACAATCTTTCTATATATTCTTTGATTTGATGAGAGGCATAAATATCTTCAGAAAACAGGAAAGTGTGCACTATCTTGTTTTGTACATGCAAAAAAAAAACCCATGCTGACTCAAATCTGTCAACACAGTAGTAATACAGAAGGAATATTCAAGTAAATGTAATTTGTTGTCAAATTAGAGGTGTAGTTACATCATTAAATTTGTATAGGTTATTTATACCCATAACTACCTTATGCTAGCTTATGATATATATTCTTAACTAGAAAGATATAAAAATATCATACCCCCAGATTATACATTTGCATGTACTGTTACTGTTTTCTACATCTGACATAGGTTTCTTTCCCCCCCCAGAGTGGCCTTATAAATGTTGAAAAGCGGAGAAGGGTAAGTTTCTGGCCTTTACTCACAGTTAAATTATCAAACTCTTACATGCTTCTCTCAGGCTAACTTGCTGGATGGGTGTGGTCATGTTGTGTACTTTATCAATACGTAAGGGGGTGGCCCCATAGATAAGGCTGTTGTGAGCCAAGGGGGAATTCTCTCAGTGTCCCTTACTGTAGAATATTTACATTGTAGGGATGGGTTCGTATTTATTGGCATTGTAAACCACTCATAGTCATTGCATGTGGAAATGGGATGTTACATAATTGTGCTGGTGGCTTTAGATTCCACCCAGCTGTTCTCTCAGTGTGTGATCCTCATCCACCATCTGTATCTTTACAAAACCTGTCTTACTTGCAGGAGTATGAGATTCTATGGCAGATTCGTCAGCTTCAGGCTTCCTGCTCCCAGTATGCATTACCTTATCACCCACAGATTGCAGCCTGGCTGCAGCGTCAGAGGCTACTTACAGACCAAGAGAGGTGAGCCTCAAGCCTACTTTAAGGAAGTCTTACACATATTAAGAGACCAAACTTATCTCAGTTTACCATTGTGTCAGTGTATCCAAGCTGTAGCTGTACTGAAAATTGTTACCTTTATGTTTTCTTTATCCTCGCCTTTCTGTCGTATAATATCTTATCACTGAACTGTACTTTACTTAATTTTGTTGTGCAAGCATGTAAACCTCATGTCTCTGTAAATTCTCTATTAGCTATGAGATATCCAGGCAGTTGGAGCCACCCTTGGACACCTGTTCACCATCCAGCAGTAGAGCCTGGAGTCACCGCATACTCACCAAAAAACTCTCCTCGTGAGTAAGAACATTCATATCCAGCTTGTTTAGAGCAGCATCAGGACTTGTTAGAAAACAGCATATCGTATAGCTTGTTATTCATCATGAACGAATGCTTGACCTTCAGTCATTCCTTAAAATAGCTCATAGTGCTAATTACGTCTTGTGTTATTGTTTTGCTATCCAGTGTTGACCTATCTAGTTTCCTCTTCCTTTTCTAAATGATTTTTTTCTTTGTCTGTTCTGAAGAACCACAGGCAAATACATTTGGCTTGACCTAAATTTATTAGGTGCATTAGTCCTACCTCCAAATCACCTATACATAACATAATGGGGCTCATTATAGGTGTAGAAGTCCTGACTGTTGCCCATTTGCTAGCTATCCTGTAACACGCGGGTGTGGTTTTGCTGGGACTTGTAAACATCGTATTATCACTTCTAGGCTGAGAATAGTCTGCCAAACAGAAATATCATGCCACAGGTGGTTTGATAGTCAGACACTGAGCACTAATGACAGTAGTCCACTGAATATTCTGGTTGGGAAAAGACCACTTATAACTTAACTGTACACCCACAAGGTAGGTGTAACTGATGAAGAGCTGGTCAGTGTGAAGCTTCTCACTCTGCCTGTGTTTGTGCAGGATCTTGAACATAAGTGATGGTTCGAGAAAGAATGCTGATCAGATCAGTGTTTCATCATCTGGATCCAGCAGTTCTGAAATGGAGGATCTCGCCACCAATCAGTCGTCTCCTCTCAGAGCGCAGGTGGTTATTTATTTATTTAAAATTTTTTTTTTAGCTATTTACTTATGACATCTGTACATAGAGAATATACATGAGAAGCAAAATGAAAACAAAGAATAATAATAATAACAACAACAATAATAATAATAAATATATATATATGCACAACCCAAACACCCGAATTTGTAAACTAAACTTCAGTAACATACATCCAGTTTTAAAATAATCAACAATTGTTACATGTCTGAAAGGGAATAGGGAGAAGTACATTTTTTTTAACTAGTCCCACTCCTTTATATTCCTCACTATATATCTCAAAACCTCTCTTTATACTGAAGGTAGTGCAAATAAGAACTCTTATACAGGCACAAAACAATAATCCTCCTGTCAAGCCCAACTTCATCAACACAAACACACATCATAAATAGCACAATGGTCTCCATTGTACATTAACCCAGATCTTGAGACTTGACTGGAGCTCTGTTTGCATAGCTGATGGCACTTTAGCATAGCACAACTGAGTCATTACGTCAACCGACACACTTGCTTTCACGCTCCTCATGCACTAAGGCACACAGCAGTGATACTTGAAATGCATTCTAAGACACCCTCTGCTCTGCTTAAATTCTTGAAATTCTGGACATTCTGCTGCAATCTACACCATGACACCCAATTTGAAAATTTTTTCATTTATAGTACAGTGAAATAAGAACAAATTGTCACGGCTGCGGGGGTGAACCCGCTGCTGTGATGTTTCCCAATGAAGACCAGAGACAGACAGGCAGGATTCCATTCTGTGCATTCTTTACTCCAACACGTGAATGAACAAAAACAGGCAGATAAGGGTGATGGACTGACTGTGAGGGTAACACAAAACGGAACCTACGGAACAACGCCCCCGTTCCCCATCCACGTCGCACCCCCACTGTCCCTTCAGCCCGGGCGACGCTGGTGTGGACCGCAGGGCGTTGTCCTCGTCCCGCGGGCCAGGTCCCTCACCGTGGGACCCCACAATGTCCATGGTGGTACCACCACCACCTGGCAAGCCTTCAGCCGGCAGGGTGCCCTCTGTCCCAAAGTCTGAGCTCGGCAACCCGAGCCCTACCGAGCACCCCACACAGGCGCCCCTCGCCAACAGACAGGCAGCCCCCTCCGGGAGGCTGGATGGAACGCTCCTCGCGCCCCTCGCCGATAGACAGGCAGCCCCCTCCAGGAGGCTGGATAGGGCCCTCTACCTGCTCTATCGAGCCCTCTAGCCCTACGCTAACCTCCTCCAGCCCCCACCCATCCACCCGCCCGCCCTTAGCCCTATACGCCCCCCAAAAAAATACATGGGTATTTTTTCGCTCTTATTGGGCCTATCTAGCCACTCCGCCCGTAAAAGAATGGCGGCTAACCCATCCAGAACCAGCACAAACCAGGCCAACTGTGGTGACACGGGACTGAGTGGGGCCTCCAAGCTGACAGGGCCGGGGCTAACCAGAGCGGGGCGAGCAGGAACGGGGCCAACAGGAGCGGGGCCAGTAAGAGCGGGGCCTACAGGAGCTGGCCTAACAGGCGCTACGCTAACAGGTGCCTCGCTAACAAGAGCTGAGCTAGCAGGAGCAGAGCTAGCAGGAGCAGAGCTAACAAGAACAGAGCTAACAAGAGCAGAGCTAACAAGAGACAAGCTAATAGGAGCTGAGCTAGCTACTGGGGCCTTACTTTGGAGGACTGGTGTCGGAGGTTGCGCAGTTGGGCCCTGGAGGTGTCCCAGGATCTCCAGGATGGTTTGCGTGAGGTGCTCCAGCTGCTGTTGATGCGCCCTCAGCTGCTGGTGAAGTGAGAGCACCTGGTCTGTCTCCACCAAGGCACCTCCGTGTCGCTCTGTGCCGGGCTCGTGCACAGGCAGCTCTGTGCTGACTGCGTGCGTCGGCAGCTCCGCGTCCCCCTCGTGTAGCGGCAGCTCCGCTTCGCCCCAGGCAGCGACCGCTCCAGCACGACAGGGGGAGGCTGGACAACCACGCCGTGGTTGTCGTGGCCCTGCCCTCGTTGGCAGGGCATGAGGCACCCGGGACCTTCCTCGGAGGAGCCCCGGGAGGCGGGTTGGGGGGCGAGTCGGAGCGGGAGCGAGCCGGAGGCGGCCTCAGCTTTTCTGGCCAGTGCAGGATCAGGCGGACGACGGACCCCGGGTGGACCCCCACGCCTCCGCCGCGGGACTCTCACCCGCAGCCAAGTCGGAGACGTGGAAGTCCACGAGACACTCCGTCTCCGTGATCGGGGATCCATCAATCTGCCCAGACCACAGAGAGCACAGAAAATCAGTGGCCCTAATGGCCACTGACCGGACCCTGACACAAATGCTGTGGAAGTGCAGATTCTAAGTTTCACTTTAAGCCACTTCTGTGTTTGTTAATAAAAGACTTAGATTTGATGTTAAATTATGTTTAGAGTCTTGTTTTCTGATAACCATACTTTACATTTTTGCCACTTTTGTCTTTGACATTCTAAACAAGTGGAAATAAGTCACAAGTGCTGCCTCAAACTCATCAGTACCGAAAGTAAATTGTATTACAATACAGTTATTGTGTAATTATGTAGATAACTATGTAACATAAATTGAATATCTAGGAAAAGACCATTAATAACTGTAAAACAATGTAATAATGAAAAACAATGTAATGAAAGACATTTCTGTCCTGTGTTTCAAGAATACAGTCCTGTGGCTTTTACTCAGCAGCGCAGGTTTAAACAGAAATTCCAGCCCAGTTCCAGTCAGACTTCCTTTTGATTGTGCAAAATCTTTTTATTTGCAATGAAACTGACCACAAATATTTGCATAGACATTCCAAGTAGTTGTCAGTAAAACACATTTGTGCCTGGGGTTTCCCCATGTTCACTTTCTTTTAGAGCTAATGGTAGGATCTTCTGTCTTTTTCCTTCCAGTCTCTCTCCAGCTCCTTCCAAAGCATGTCTGACGCTCTCCCATCCTCGTCTTCTCCCGACTCCTCCTGTTCCTCATCCAACTCCCCGACCGACCTCCTCCTTCCTACACTTCCTACTTCTTCCTCGACTCTGTCCAAGCCAGGCCACAAACGCTCTGTCTCCATGACCTCCCTGCCCCTCTACAACAGGCAGGTGGCTGACTCTTGCATCATCAGGATCAGCGTAGAGCGTGGCAACAATGGCAACATGTACAAGAGCATCCTGGTGAGTGACAAATGGTCAGGAAGTCTTTGGTTCCATTGAGGTTTTAGTTAAGACACATTTTAGTAAGATAGGAAGGCCTGTAATTAATCACACTTCTCTGTCATATTTATAAATAGATAGATATCCTTTAGGTCAGTACATAATTGAAATATGACATTTTAATATGGTCAATTGTTATTTCTTATGTTTTTATTACATGAATAATTTAAAGATTTGTTAAGATTTCAGCCCTGTTAGTACATGCATTTTAATCCTACAACCTTCTGTAGTTTCTGAAGTGCCAACTTTCTTGTCTAAACAATAAGGATAGAAAGGAAGTTAGTGTTTTTACAGTTTATTTTAATAACCATGGCATGTTCTTTTCAGCTAACAAGTCAGGATAAGACGGCTCATGTGATTGAGAGGGCTCTGCAGAAGCATAACCTGGAGAATGCCAGTGTGCAGGACTTCGCGCTTATTCAGATACTGGCACAAGACAAAGGTGAGCATAGGGCAAGTAATGTTAAAGATAACTGCTGCAGTTATTTAAAGGGCCCATATATAAGCAAGCTGATTTTGTTACTGTGCTTTTAAGACTGATACATATAAATAATGAATGTACTGATTGGGTCCCCTTTAATAAGAAGTGATCCAACTTTGCAATCAACCTCAGCTGTAACTGCTGTAACTAGGTAGATATATGTGACATTTTGTGACATCACAAAAAAACTAGGGCTGTCAGTAGATTAAAATATTTAATTGCGATTAATCTCATGTTTGCCATAGTTAACTCACGATTAATCACACCTTTAAGTCTGTACTAAATATACTGTTTTTAATACTTATCAGCATAGGAGTAGACAAATATGTTTGCTTTGTGCAGATTTATCTTTATTAATGACAAAAGTGGAATAACACTGTAAAAA
>JBBPDB010114391.1:0-19188 GCA_037974465.1 Brachypetersius altus
TTTTGTGAGAAACCATATTAAAGGTGCTTTGTATGCTCAGTCCGGCGTCCAGCCCTCTTTCTCATACACACACCGGCATGACAAAATGTAACAAAATGTAATTTCTAACGCACATCAAAAAAAGAACCATTAATCAGGATTGTCTTGCAATTTGTTATTAACAACCATCAAATACTCTCCTGCCCTTTAAAGGTATTAAAATTTCATTGAGTTCAGTCATTATCGCTCAGCTGTCCTGTTACCAACTTTAAATCTGAAATCTGCCCATTGTACTTTAAATGCTGCCCCTTGTACTTTGAAGGTTTTAAACTTAGTACATGTGACTATTGGCTGGTGGGAAGGTGGGCAAGAGGTAAGTTAACATGATAGTAGATATTTTAGAAAATGGCTTATTGCTGTACTGTGGATATTTTCTGCCAAAGCAGTTCTGAAAAATCACACCAAATGCCGAAAATAGACAAAAACATGTTGTTGATACACAGTATAAAATGTTACAATATCTGTGTATTACAAGAGAGGAAATGGGAAATGCTGCAGAGCCTGCACAATAGAGAAACCATGCAGTATGAATCATATCATCATGTAAGACAGGTTTTAATGTCCACATTGCCATTGTAACAGAATACCTGTAACAATGTAGTATGACGTCAAGTTCAGTAGAGCTTTCAGCGACTTTCTACATCAAAGTGGAGGTATTCATAAAGTGTTTAGAAAATAATTGGTTGAAATTTGAATAATTATACGATTTTTGAAATTTTAGGTTTGCCTGTTTGAGAAAAGCAAATATGTACATTTTATTCAAACTATGGCCTATGAAACTGACATTGGAAATCCCAGAATAGCAGAAATTAGGGCTAGGGTGTTGCACTAGATAGGCCATTTATTTATTTGATTTATTTTTTATTATATGTTTTATAAACCTGTGGAGCAACAATTTGTTTGTAGGTGTTTTGCTGCTATTACGCAAAGCCTTGCACTGAAAGAGCATTTGAAACAATTTGAGTGCGATTCATGGGCATTAAAAAGGAAGAAAAGTATAAAAGTGGCCGCTCATTTTTACTTAGCTCATTTATGAAGCACCTCAGTAAGACTTATGGAGGTTGGTTTAAGGATTCGAGTTGAGGGTTATGAGGCAGTTGCTTTGGCCAGTTTTAAACAGAGTTAGTGTTCAAAAAGCATTCAGAGTAGTTGTGCATCAATGATAGCTCATCTGAAAGCAGCTTGGTTGGGTTAACAACAGTTTTGCTACTTTAATGGAAGAAATTGACAGTGATTTATATGATTATGCGAAAGGATCTGCAATCAAGTGTGTTTCACCTCAAGAAGCCAGTAGTGCACATACTCAAACGGAACAGTGTTTTGCACAATCAGACATTTCATTTCCTGTGATAATTCTGAAAATGAGAGACTGAAATATTTTACAGAGAAGCAGAGACTTGTTGATGCAGGTGAGCTCATCTTAGGCAGTCTTACATACTCAAGTGATAGTTATAAATAAATGTACATACCAGTCTTGCACACACTGCATACATCTGATTCCCAATTATAATAAACTCTATGACACCAGTGCTTATATTTTATACCATGCTCTGTTCTAAAAAATGCAAGATTTCTAGGCAGCAAATTCTCTTGCCTCTAAACAAGGTCTTCACAAATTACAAGGAATTTAACTAGAAACCTTTCACCAAAATTTAATTCTTGTCTTTTAAATATTCACTTGTGTCCTTCTCCATGCTCAAGATGTCTTTAGTTGTGCAAGATCTTAAGATACTGGAGCGTTTGGTATACTTAGTACACTGTCAGACTACTGATTTCAGAGCAAATGGATGCAGCACTGGGTTCCAAATGTACAGAGTGTTAAGGGTATTTTTTTAGGCCAATCCCAGTAGAGAACTTCTATGTTATTAATTATTTACAGTGTGAGATACAATATATACAGTATATTAAACCTTTAAACACTTTATAGAGTATATCTGTTTGCTTAGAGTTGTATTACCTGTCAAAATTGCAATGATTTAAACAGCATAGAGCTAAATATGTTAATTGCTACTAACACTGAAAGGTGTTGTTACCAAACATCAAATAGACAAATTAGTTACTGCTGCCTTCTTAAAGTGTTACAGTAGCACTTACCAGTAAATGTTATTTATGCCTCAACCCAGAAGACAAAAAATGTAGACAGCTCCCATTCTATATGTTGTGTCATTGTGAAAGCTAACAACATTTTACGCATATACCATCAAATTAAATACAAATGTAGTTTACTGCATTTTAATGGCTTTGCTATATCTATGGTATGGTATCTTTGGTATATGGCAAAATATTTTTCTCAGGCTTCCATTTATGATCGCATCCATCTTTCTGTTTACATCTTTCTTCCTTCTATTGAGAAAGCAGACTGTCTATTATAAATGCCACATGTGGACTGATATGAGCATGACAGGCTTTAATGACTTCTGACAGACACTTTCATAAGTAAAGTAATAAAAAACACCCCTGCCTCGCTGGCTTTATTAAAACATTCAGTACACGGTTTGGTGTGATTCATAAGTCTTGGGACTTGGGATGAGACCAAAATGAAGAACTCCGATTCATTCTGTTTTGTAGTCTCGTGATAAAAATCAATCCTCGTGACTTTGAACTCTGGAACAATCATTTCCTTGAGTTGGTGGGAAGGCTGAATGGGAGTCAGTAATGCTCATTTGTCTTTGTAATTTGTGGTTTGTCCAGGCAGTTTTTGGTCCAGTGTGATCCATAATGATAAAGAAGCAATCGTAGAGGCAGGGTTCCAGCTGTACATGCCATTTTCTGTCTATCAGAAAACTGCAGATCCATTTATTAATAGCATGGGTTCATGTATTGAATGGATGTTTGCCTGACGTTGGAATCACTTGTCATCTCAATCACTTTTTAAAAATGTATGCAGTTAAAAGTCACGCAGTGGGAACTGTTCTGGACACAGGTTTATTATACATATATATTTAAAAAAGACATTACATAGTGCTTGCATCATATCTGAATATGTCTATGCACAGATATGTTGTATTGTTCCATTTAAAACATTAAAAACAGAATTTTGATGACAGAGAGGAAACGTTTGATGATGAAAGTTACCCGAACCATGAGATATGTCTATAAGAGAAATATGACAGCTTTTTTGATACCAGACTAGATAGCTGATGGACAAACTGGCAGCATAAAGGTTCTTATTGAAACAGGACAACACTGAAACCCACTGACCTATCTGAGGCAGTCTCCTTCATTGACCTAGAGCAGGTGACCTCAAAATGACAAACTGTCAGTATAGGCAATCCAGGAAGAAACAGTCAGACACAGGAAGTGGGCAGCAATTTTTATAAAAGTAGGGGAATATAGGCTCTAAATGTGCACTTTTTGTTCACTGACTTTTTTGCCGTGCAGAAGAATAAAGCATTTTGCTTGTTTAGTTGGGTTAAGAAATATGTGCAAGTGCAATACAAAATGAGGTTTTGTTACCAAAACATCTGGCAAGTGCTTAATTCTACTTTACGTCTTAGCAGTGCATATGTTGAACTGTCTGTTCTCATATACCAATTGATCTGATCCTGAGAGATGAAATACTATTTTTTCATAACCAAGCAACAGGTCAAAAGGTTAATGGAAATCTCCAAGCAACGTGCTTTTAACACACTACGGATAATTTATGCCTGGTTTGCAAAAGAGAGAATAATATGTGCAAAACTGTCTGGTAAATCCACTAGAAATTTAAGAAGCCATTCTACTAATAGCTATTACCTATTTTTTGTGCAGTCCTTGAATATTTAATACTAATACTACTAATAATAATACTTTATAGTGCTTGTTTCATTAAAGGATCTCAAAGGGCTACAGGTTAAAAACAAGGCAGGCATTAAAAAATAGAAAGATTATTAAACATTAAATATAGAAAACATCTAAGAGGGGGGACCAAAGGTTTTGTTAAAAAGAGATGGCCCTATCTCCCATAGTCCTCAGGTTGGTTCTGGGTATGTGGAGGAGGTTTAAGTGAGTAGAGTGGAGGGAACTTGTTGTGTGTTGTGTGTTGAGAAGTTCTGTGAGGTCCATGGATGCATTGGTGTGTGAGGAGGGAAACCTTATATTCAATCTTGGTGGAGACTGAAAGCCAGTGAAGTGAGTGGAGGATGGGAGTGATGTGCTCATGTTTGTGCACTCTCATCAGGATCCTAGCTGCAGAATTTTTGATGTATTGGAGCTTCTGCAGCCTCTTGCTAGGGATCCCCCAGAGAAGTGCATTACCGTAGTCCAGTCTGGAGGAGATAAAGGCATGAACCAACTTTTTGGAAGGAAATCATGCAGAGGTGGTTGATATTTTGTTGAGGATGAGGTTGCAGCTGTGGAATTAACATAGAGCTGTGTGTCATCAGTGTAGCAGTGGAATGAAAATCCATGACTTGCCCAACGGCAATAAGGTAGAGGATGAAGGACTGGGCCAAGGATTGGCCCCTGGGGAACACCGCAGGAAACTGTGTGTGGGTTTGAGGTGGAGTGACCCATGGAAATGTATTCTGTCCAGTTTGTGAGGTATGATTGGAACCAATTAATGGCAGTGTCAGTGAGTCCAGTGGTGAGGTGGACCTGGTTTAGTAAAATGTTGTGATCGACTGTGTCAAATGCAGCAGATAGGTCCAAGGGCATGAGGAGGGAGAGCCAGCATCAGATGACATCAGAAAGTCATTTGTGACTCTTACGAGTGCAGTTTCTGTGCTGTGAGCGAACCAGAAACCAGACTAGAATTTTTCATGGAGGTTGTTAAGCTTTAGGTGGCTCTGAAGGTGGGTGGCAACTGCTTTCTCAAGTACTTTGGATATGAAGGGGAGATTTGAGATGGGCCTATAATTGAAAAGGACTTCTGGGTCAAGGTTGTGTTTTTTGAAAAGTGGTCTTATAATGGCTTTCTTCAAGATGGGAGGGATGTGACCGGTTTGGAGAGAGTGGGTTATAACAGAGATGATCAGGGGACTTAAGATAGTGATATGGGTGTGTACCAGGGAGATTGGGAGAGGGTCTAAGGCACAGGTGGAGGGTTTCATGTTCTGCACTCCCTCTGATGAAACCAGAGGAAAGCAGTTTAGCGGTTGGGAGATGGCACATGTTGGGGGATCGGTTTGTATCGGGGCGCCGGAAAGGGCAGAGCAAATATGTGCAATCCTGCAAGTAAAGAAATCCGTAAAAAGGTTGCACTGCTCTGCTGTAGTGCCAGAAAATGGGCGGGGGATTGTAGGTTGAGAAGATGGTTGACTGTAGAAAAGAGCTGTTGGGAGTTTCCTGGACTATTTCTGATGGCATTAGAGTAAAACTGTGAACTGTGGCTTCTTTAAGAGACTATGAATATTTTTGTTATATGAATATTTTTGCTCCTTGTAGGCTTGTTTGTGAATAGTGAGGCGAGATGTTTTGTAGCGCCGCTCAAGGACTCACACTGCTGTCTTCAACTTTCGAAGCCCATCTGTGAACCAGGGCGCTGAGTGAGAGAAGGTCACAGTTCTGGTTTTAACAGGGGCATGGTGGTCCAGGAAGTTACTCAGATGGGTGTTGTAGTAGTTCACTGCTTTGTTGGCTGATGAGAAATGTGTGTAAAGACACTGAAAGTCTGCAGCCAAGTGTTCTGGGTTAATGTTTTTGAAATTTCTAAAGCAGATATTGCTTTTGTTTGGTGATGGCAGCTCCATAGAAATGACCTTGTGGTCAGAGACACCTAGGTCAAACACCTGCAGGTTGGTGGGAGGAACAGAGGTTGTGATGACAAGGTCCAAGGTGAGCTCTCTGGTGTGTGTGGGGACATCAACAAGTTGTTTTAAGTTAAAGCTGTCCAGCAATTGGAGAAGTTCAGTAACATAGCGGCAGGAGGGGGTGTCGATGTGGATGTTCATATCCCCTAAAATAATAACATCGGCGGAGTATGTGCAAAAAGTTGTGAGGAGATTAGACGTCTCGAGGATGAAAAATGAATTTGGTTTATGTGGCTGGCAAATGAGGAGCAACAGCAAAGGGGAAGGGGATTTACATTTAAATACAAGGCATTCAAATGAGGAGAGTTCACGTAGTGGTAACAGAGATAACTCCAGATCGCTGCAGTAAATGACTGACAGGCCGCCACCACGACCTGTACTGCGGGCTTTCTGGAGATAGCAATACCCAGGAGGACAGGACTCATTTAAAACATAAAAAGCACCTGGTTTATGCCAAGTTTCTGTAAGGCCAATCAGATCTAACCCCTTTTCTAAAATATGTTCATGTATAAGGCATGATTTGTTTGTAAGGGGCTGCACATTAAATAGCTCCATTTTGATACTGGAAGAAGGAGTGTGTCACAGTATTGGTCGAAGGCCTGCCCCATGGGTGGTGCCGCTCCCATGTAAGCGTGGTTTCTATTAGTCTGAAGGTAGGCGTGCTCTGATTACGTGTTTGGGGTGTGACAGTGTGTGTCGCTGTCCATAGGGATGGAATGGCGTTATGCCCAGACCATGAGTACAGAAACTATCTGCGGGAGCTTCTGTGGGTGTAGCGTGGTTGGCGAAGAAGTCCAATCTGTTTAAAAACTTCAATGCATGATGGAATTTTGGAGTTGTTGTATTTCTTCAGTTGTTCAGCTGAGTAGTTTAATTTCCCTCCGGTCGTTCAGAGTTCGTGGTCAACACAGAGAAACATAAGCCAGTGGCGGTAAACAACCAGGAGAGAAAAGTCAAGCAGGAGAAAGTTCGGTGAGAAGCAGTACTCTCACTTCAACTCCAGCCAGGATGGTGTATGACACGAGAAAAAATAGTAAAAAATGAATAGTAAAATATATAGACGATACTATACTGTGTGTTGATCGGGTGAATATCTACATTAAATAGCAAAAAAATGTCAAACAAAAACATGCCAGACAGCGGCATCAGTCTCACCTGCGTCCCCGCAATCTAGAAATCCCACTTTTGAAAAAAATGTTTGTACAATCATCCCCACGTATGTTGGGAATGATTGTATGGGGAACCACCACCACCCACAGGCTGGGGGGCCTAAACACACACCCAGGAACACACAGACACCAGAGCGATTGCACAGCGATGCTTTATTTCAATAAAAGACATTCCCAGTTCATATGAGCATGAACAAAACCACCCCCACTCTGAAATACAGCACGGGCTCTCCTCTCTACCTCTCTCACTCTTTGCTCTCCTGTTTCTGGCCACTCCTTGGGTGTACCTTCCTTACGTAGTCTTACTTTCTTCAGTCTTTTTCCTCTCACTCACTCTACCAGAGCCTGTGTTTTAAAGAGTCCTGTCTCCTTCCTTAACGCTGCTCACCTAGCTCTTCTCAAAGAAGGAGTCCTGTGCTCAGTCCTGTGGGTCTGTGAGGGTGCTGCACCCCCTCGCCTCACAAAACTGATTCCTCCCTGATATCAATCAAATAATTATTTGCAGTTTAAGTTATTTGCATGTAGGACACACACTGTAGGTGTAGATTTTAGCATCACACGTAGTTGCTAGGTTATTCCTGTACTGCAGGAAACACTAGTTTGAAGGTAGAATATCATCACAGGTGGCTATATTCAAAGATATATTCAGCCAAAAGATAATGAAATAGAGCAGACTTTAATATCACTTTTTCAAAAGCCTCACACAAACACTGTATAACTGTTACCATATGACTGGTATAATGGCCTCCACCGCCAGTCAGCTTAGATCAGTTAGATCAGTAGATACAGCTCAGCCGGCACTCCAACCATCACCAGCAGCCCAGTTGGCATTTCAGCTTTAACAAACAGTTACAGCATAGTTGATATGGCACCTTACACTCCAAGTTCTGCTGTTGGCCAGTGTCATGGCTGCACCTTTGGTGCTATGTGCATGGCTGTCCCATGTGCAATACTGAGTCTGGGCCCTCCACCATTCCTATTCCTGTTTGCCCAGCTCGGCTCATAGTTCAGTGCCTTGTCTCTGTGTGTCTTGTTTGTGTGACGTTTGTTTCTCTTTCACAGCCCTGAGCTTTCCTAATATTTACACCAGGCTCATGTTTCTCTCACTTGGGGGTCTATTTTGAGATGGGGCTACGCTACTCTCCAGACAACTGGAGGTTTCATCTACCTCATAGCTTGAAAGACGCTGTCTGCTCATCACAGGGATTGTGTTTACTGTTTGATCCTTTCAATTCTGAGTTATCCCTGACTATTGCAGCCAGCGCTGTGATTCCCTTTGCTTGATTTCCGGCTGTTTTGATTAAAAACCTCCTGCAAGTGCATTTCTCTTATTTGCCTCGCAAGGCCATCATGTCAACCTGAGCTCAGCTGATGCACCAGCCTCTATCTGAAATGACCACGCTCATTGTAGGCCAGCTAAGTAATAAATTCGGTTGACCAAATTTTAGCTTGTAAAAAAAAGACATCACCTGTTTGTGTTGGGGGTGTTTTTGTGTTACTATCCTACATGCCTATTCACCCCCCCTCCCCACCCCCCACACACTTATCTCTCGGATCAACTAGCGTGAGTGGAAGTGAATAGGCATGTAGGATAGTAACTAGCTTATGCGAGATGCCTATGATGTGCCGGACACAATTTCCAGGTCTCTAAAAGAGTACGTCTGGTTACCCTAAATAAATCCTTTAAACATTATTATTCAGAATGCACCTAATTGGTCATAACACTAAAACCACCTGCCTAATATTGTGTACCACCCACCCCCCCTTGTCTCACCTAAACAGCTCTTACTTATCAAGGGATGGACTCCACAGGACGTCTTAAAGGTACCACTGAGAAACTAGCAGCACATCCTCCGAATAAATTGTGAGGTGGGGCCTCCAGGGACTGAACTAGTTTGTCCAGCACATCTCACAGATGCTTGATCGGATTGATATCTAGGGAATTCTATCATGTGACCTAAACCATTACTGAACGTTTTTTTGCAGTGCGACAGGGTGCATTAACTTAACTGCTGAAAGAATCCATTAAGGGATACTTTTTTCCACGAAGGAGTGTATTTTAAGCCAGTGATATATGTCAGGACCTAAGCCAGGACCTAAGATTTCACAGCTAAACATTGCTTAGACTATCATGCTGCTTCTGCCAGCTTACATTCTTCTAAATATGCACCCTGATGCCATCTCTTCTCCAGGTATGTGACACACACACACACATGCAGCCATCCACCTGCTAGAAAAGAAAACTGGTTTCATCAGATCAGGTCATCTTCTTCCATTACTCTGTGGTGGGGTTCTGATGCTCATATGCCCACTGAAGGTTATATGGGCTCTATGAATACTTCAAGTACAGTAGTTTTTGACTAGGGTAGACTGACAGCACTGCTTTCACCAAAAGTATGTACGTATGTTTAACAACATCAGAAACTGTTAACCTGAATGTAACAGCATTCATCTGTACAGGTTACACAAACTCAGCTTGAGAGAATGGACCAAGCATCATCCGGGTACATAGATTAAACACGTTCAGTAAAATGGAATGTTGAGGAGGAGGTGAAGCTTATCTGCCTTGATTATATGCATAATCTTCCTCATATTTATATGTTAAATAGTTGTTGAATTTATAAAATCCCTCACCGGCACAGTTTGTATGTGATCAGGTTGATGTTCCTGTCTGATTGAAAAACTAAAATGAGAAAGCAAAAGAAAATCAGGGTCGCTGACCCTGATGTAGCTCGAATGTTTGGCAAGACTACATGCCAAAACACATTAGTCCACTCATACACAGTGTGAAGTATCAACAATGATATGTAATTGCAGCATGATGACTGAAACAGCTCTTGTATGAGTTTCTCATTTGAGAATTTTGTTGTTTTAGAAACGCTGAAGGCAATCAAGCTAATGAGAAACTGGCACTGCTTTATCGACAAAACCACAGTGCCTCCAAAATGTCTGCCAGGTTTCAGAATTACTCTTTGTAATCAGTCAGAAGAAAGCCAGAACCTGTGCAAAAATAGATTTTGAAAGAAACATATAATTATTAATATGATTATTATTATTATTATTATTATTATTATTGTTGTTATTATTATTATCATTATTATTATTATTAATAATAATATTAATAATAGAATCAGTAATAATAATAATAGTATTAATAATAATAATAATAATAATAATAATAATAATATTCATATTATTATTGTTGTTAATAATAATAATAATAATAATACAATAACTAACAATAACAATAACAACATTATTATTATTATTATTATTATTATTATTATTATTATTATTATTAATAATAATAATAATAATAATAATAATAATAATAATAATAATAATAATAATAATAGAAGTAGTACTAGTGTTATTATTTTCAGTTTACTAGACTGGATTAGGAGGAAAAAAACATTGCACACCGTAACCAACAGATATAAAGAGCATCTCTTAATTTCATCATCATACTGTTGAAACAAAAAAATTCTGCCCAGGCTTTCAAGCAGTTATCCGCAGGATAAGCTGTATGATGAGGCAATCAAGGAAAATGAATTAACACACGCTTCCATTTGTCTGACCGCTGTAAAATGAATTGAACTCCCTTTGATCTCCCTTTGATTTGATCTCTTGATAGCGAGGTACAATAAGAGGCAATCTAAGAAACCTCATTATTTGAACATAACCTGCAACTAAAGCATTTCATTCTCCATCTCAAGCCTAAAGAGCAGAGTGGTGGAGATCTGCAAAACCATATTTCTTCCCAGAAGCACTTCTTTCCAGGAAAGTGGTTCTATTTTACTGTGAATGGTTGCATGGCAATGTACCATACATTGGTCCTTTTATCTAAATGTATACTGTGTTTCTCTTTTAGTCTGGCGTCATTAGAGGACTGGTGAGCTAAATGCCGTAAATGTAAATGTAAATGTAAATGTGAGGCAAAATAATTGTTCCGGCTTGAATGAAAAATGTTACATTCAGTGGAGACGAACATTGCATTCCAGCTTGAAACGGTGGTGCCGTTGTAAAAAGGTACTGCTTTTGTGAACCGTTTCAAATGAGCAGAAATTGTACCTAAAATGTGATCAGATCTTTACCATAAACAGATAATGAGAGACTAATAAATCATAAACCTTAGTGCAGTTGTTCCTTTATTTAACTAAATGACAGCTTAGAAAAAACTATTAAAAGCTTGGGAACATAGAATGGGGGGTTAAACGAGTTTGAGTCTGAATTGGAGGAAAACTGCTGTATTTAAAATAAATGAACAAAAAATCCATCAACCTAAGACTGGAAGAGGTTACAGAACAATGTCAAATATGTTCACACCTCAGCAATCCACTGTCAGCAAGCTAATGTCACCTTCCATAGGAGTGGTTATCCAACAAAATCACTTCAAGAGCAAAGTATAATATACTGGAAGATCACAAAGACGCTAAGGGATCAATTAAGGATCTGCATGCCTCTTCTTCACTGTCAGTGTTCAGGAGTTCACCACTAGACAAGAACAGTGCGTACGGAAGGACAGCAGGGAGAAAGAACATTGGAACATTGCATTTAATGGTTTTAAAGTTTTGTGCTCTATATTGATTGGTTGCACTGTTTTGAGCCACATTTAAAAAGCCGTCTAGGCTGAAAGTCTCCTTGTAACTTTGTTATGAATAGGAAGGCTAAACTGACGTAGGCAGAGTAGGCAGCTCTCAAAAACAATTCATTCAAAACTGTTTGTTTTAAATATATGGCCTGAAAATATTTTTCTTAATCCATCAAGCATATATTATTTGAAAATGGTTCTCCATGATATGGGTCTCTTTAAAACACATATAATAATAATTAAAAAGGGAAAAAATACCTTTAAGAAAGTTTTCAGTAATTCACAGTATTTCTGAAATAGATTTCTATAAAAGAAAATATTTTTATACAAACATGTGTCTACAAAGCCACAGTGAAAAAGTAAATGGGCAACCTTATCCTCATCACTTCCCTGAACTGTGTCACATGAATTGAACTCCAGAGCCTTAAGGTAAGCCCAGCTCGCACCGAGAAAATGAGACACGTTAGAGGGGTCTGAGAATTCTCAAAGGCTCGAGGAATCAGCAAAACCCAGACGATCCCTTTCAAAGCTTGTGAAAAGAAAACCAGGTAGCTTTGCCAAGGCTTGTCCAGCCATCCCCAACCCCCCTTCTGGGCATCATTGATGCTCATGAGTTATATCTTTCATCAGGGACACTCCACATTCGAGACAACGTCATCGGCTTTCACTTCAAGCAATATAATGACATATTCTGGGCCCAAATCTGATCATGTATTACACCAGGGAATGGATCTCAGTCATCTGGCCTGTTACATCAGGAAGCTGCCCCAGTCTGGGGATTTTTTGGAATTTATATGATCTCAGGAAGGAAACAGCTGCTAGCAATACACACACACACACACACACACACACACACGTGCATGCATTAGCTGGAAGTGTGTGTCAACAAAATTGGGCACCCCAAACACATTTAGTGCCCGCTGTATTCGAGGTTGAAATGAGGGAAGCAAAACTGCAGCCATTATACAAAAGGTGACGGCTGTATGGCAGTTATGGAGAATTATGGTAACATGAGGAACAGGCAGATATTTTACCAAAAGCATCAGTGCTGCAGCGGTCTCTAGAGAAGCCATAAACTTCTTTATACAGCAATTTTGCGCTTCTGAAAATGGAGGAAAAGACATAATGGGCACAGGGGAGTAATAGCAAAGCCGACACACCATTGAATTTTTTAACCTTCAGAAAAACAAAGAAGCAATTAGCTGGGACTGGGACACTTTTGTTGGTTACTGCTTTATCTACCCTCACAGGGCACTGTCTGTTAATAGACATCTCAGGCTGGGATCTGTTATTAGCTGGCACACTGTCATGTTGAGGGCAGAAAAAAATAGGACCCCGTAAGGTCTTGCACAGCACTGATACCTCTCTGCAGCGGAGCTACGTGTAAAGGTCATACAAAAGTTAATTATTCCTGTGATGTTATGTTATTACTCAAAGCCATCCTTGGCCTTTAGTCAGCCCAGCTAACTAATCCTCCAAACTCCAAATTCACAGAGAACGCTTATTTTAGCCCAAGATCAAAACCAGTCTGAAAGTTTAGCACATATCAAAAGAATTCAACATGTATTAGAGATTCAGGGATATTCTAAAGGGCCAGTGGTGCCGACTTTTACAAACTGTTTTCAGACAGACTCAATGTCTTCCTGCAATAGCTTCCTCCAAAGAAAGGACAGTAATGACCAGATACCAAATCAGACATTTCTCTTTCATTTTTTTGCATTGCCTTATCTCAGAAACCCGAAGTCTTCAGTGCTCAATCAATGCCTTACAAAGTAGTTACAAGAGCCATTAAATCAGTTATTTAGGAAAATGGTTCTGTAATTCTCCATTGAAATGGATACCGGAACTTTTGCTCTTGAGCCTGGGTTAAAATGAGACATTTGACTGGACTTGCTAATCTAATCTAATATTTTTTTTGTAATTTTTTAATAAGTCAGGTATTTGAGTAAAAAGTATTTGGTAGTAGATCATGACAGATATTTGTGACAGATGCTGAATTTTGAATGCAATAAGAACGTTTGTCAGTCCTAGTCCCAAACTCCCTGCACGTAGACACACTTTATTTGAAGCTATTAAGAAAGCAGTAACAGAGAACACCAAGGACCAAGTACTAGATTAAACATTTCTCATTCATTTTTTTCATCATGTTATCTCGGGAAGATGAAGGTTTCTTCAGTGCACAGTCAATTCTTTACAGGAGCCATTTGAGTGGTCATTCAGAAGCTCTATTGTAATTGAGCATTGAAATAGATGTTTTCTATTTGATGGAGGAGCTCGTTCTTAGATTCTGTGTCTCATGGAAAAGAGACCTCTACTATCCTCACAGTTTACAGGTAATAATCTCATGTATTGGTCAGACTACCCATTTTAATAACACCAGGCAACGAAGATTTATTTCATTACATTTTGTAGTGTTTCTTATATAATCTCGGTGCGCTGATTTTGGTGGTAACATTTATTTTCATGTAGCTTCAATTTTTAGAAAAACTAAACTTGGCGGCTCAGCTGACATGGTCTTTTGTTATACTTATAACTTTTTAAACATGAACCTGTTGTTTGCTGAACATGTAGATAACAGGGTTGCCAACTCTTGAGCCTGAGACACACTCATCAGTGAGATTAATATGAAAATAATTGTAGTATTATAATAACCTTATAATGAAAAATATACATAAAATTAAGTTTATCTCTAGAACCTCTACAATTGAAAGCAGGAAAAAAAACCTGGTGTAATTTTTCGGAATCAGCAAAACTTGACTAAGAAACATATAAAATTGCAGTGAAACAGACCTTTCATAAAAAAATGTTACCCAGAGTAATCAATCAGTGATCAAAGATGTAGTCAACTAGTCAGTACAATACAAAAAATGTGTACTGGACATCAAGACTATCTTGTTACCAGTGGCCAAGACATTTTTAGGTGGAGTCCAGTAATTCAGCAATTAGGAGCTGACTCCAATGCTTTAGACTTGATACCACACAATAAGTTTGCATGAACCTAAATATACAGTGTGAGATAATCAGCCATCTAAACAGTCTGTGTAGAATACAGTCTTCCAAACACACATCGAGAGCTGTGTCTTAATTTAAAACAAAGGAAAACATCACATTTGTAGCAAATATGTCAAAGAAAACTGCCTGTGCCAAACATCTACGCAACTGAAAGAGTTAACAGAAATGGGATATAATAGCTTGTACAATGAGGTACAATCCTGTACTATTTAGCCATTTCCAATTTACAATGTGTCATTTTTGGAGTATTATTACTGGGTGAAATGTACAATTTATAATTAGCAATTTTCTGTGAATGCCTGTCACTCCATGGAGTACCCATGTGTGTGTGTGTGTGTGTGTGTGTGTGTGTGTATGTATATATATATATATATTTATATTTATATATGTAAGAAACTGTGTACATACATATGATTTTCTAAGTTTACACACAAACACACAAACACACACACACACACACACACACACACACACACACACACATTTTTTCCAATACTCACGTCCCTCATGTATATTTCTAGATTGCATAGTGTACATTTCATACTGTAAGGATTGTAGCAGGTAGTACTGGTCAGGACCTCTAATGTTGCAGCCTTCTCCTGATTCCACCCACTCACTAGGAAAAGTCCAAAACATTTTTACTCTAACAAGAAAGAAAATTAATCTTTGAAGTCTCTTCAGTCCTTGTAGAAGGATAGAAAGTTATTATCCAGGTGTGACAAATAAAACATAAGAACAGAAAAGTAAATGAGCATGGTCTTCTCTTTTGATACAGTAACTCTGAATAACATGGCAAAAGGCAGAAAGAGCGCCAAACATACTTATGAGCCTGATGTTTAGACCCCAAGCTCAGAATGCTTTGTTGTGGAGAATAATGTGCCAGCAGCATGTCAAATAAAAATTCACTCTCAGTCTGAAGTACCCATGGCAAACAATTTCCAGTGAGACAAGCATGGTGCTGCTAGCCTGAGGACTCCCCTGTAGCATTCCCTAAAGGCATCATATCGCCGATTACCCATTTACACATACTCTGTCTTACACATTCTCATACACGTCTTACAGTTTCTTTTTGACCCCAGCCCATGAGTGTTTCGTAGGAACCAAAACAGCAGGCCTTTTGTCCCATGACTGGCTCTACGACCCCTTACAACCTTGGTTAAGGATAAGAAGCTCAGATAATGGATGAACAGATGGATTCTGCATGTTTTACTGTGGTATACTCTTATTTCATTGTTACATTTTTATAAAACCCAAAGTAAAATTGCCCAATAAGAACCTTTTTTGTCTGTGTCATATCTATGTAGATGCGGCCAACCATGTTTTCCCATTGGGTAGGACTTTTGAAGCTGGACTGAAGACTTAGCAGAACAGAACTTGGTATGCTGAGATGCGGCTGAAAAATACAGGCTGCTGGCCAGGACTTTTCCAGAATATATAGATTGCCAGTCTGCCTGTGACTATTATACATCCAATTGTAGAAAATACCATAGTTACAGGGTTATTATTCTCTGGACTTGGACCTAGTTTTGACATTTATAAATCAAACAGAAGGCCTGGCTTTAACAGGCATTGTTCAGTACTGCCAGAAATATAAGCTGGCACATTCAGCAAAGAGAATTGTGGGACTGTTCTCTGACAAAGCGACATCTAAGTGTGAGAATCAAAAAAACACTTCTTTTTGCATAGACATGTTCTATTGTTGAGTGAGCACAGGTGTGAAACAAGCCTTATGGAAAACACTAACTCTCTAAAATCTCAAAAAAGTGCCCACAGCATCTGATATAACAGCTGATATCCACTCCACTAAAACTGTTGATACTGGGCTGTTCCTAAAACTCTTGATGAGTTATTTTATCCCTTCGTCTTTTTAGAAAATGCATTAGTAGGAAAGTCTGAGTTAGTCCTAAGAAGCAGTTATTGCTGGGTAGAGCCAACACATAAAAACATTCATTCTCAGACACATTCTGCTAATGAAGAATATAAAAATAGATTAATTATAGCTACATAAGCTTAACAAACCTTGCAAATTCAGATTCAGTTAACACATAATTTAATAGAATTCTGAATAATGTTTTTGAAAATTTGGAAGAGCACAGGTTTGGAATTCTCAGTGTATTATATGGCCAGCAGACCCAAGGTTCTTTAATGAAGGACTAATAGTTCAGACTAGGTAACTGTAACTGCTGGCCTTCCAAGACATGGGTGTGCATGCAGAGCTCCATAATGGACACACACTGAATGGGTGTAGAAATTCAACTTATGTACCTTACATAGCACTATATTCAGGAAGTAAATTAGTTGTTTAAGAGAAGGGGGAAACTGTATTGGATTGGTGTTGTTATTAGCAGACTCTCAAGGTTGTGGTATCAATATCAGTATTGGACATGAAAAAGTGGTATTGTGCCATCCTTGATTCAAAAATTATTTTGAACAATAGCCAGACAGACATGTGCATGAAAATAATAGTAGTATGAAGTCTCATATGATGTGGGTACTATTCATATAGTCATGTTCTCAAGCCTGGAAGTAAAACTTTTTAGAATAAACGTTACTTTATCATTAAAGAGCCAGCAAATTACAGTGAAAGATTATCTGAGTCATTGAGGCCTAAAATCAAAACCTTTTGCGATGAAACCTCCATGTGTTAAGGCCATAATCCATTAAAAATGAGGACTTCTTTCCCTACTGTGACCTGTGAATGAGACATGTATTAGGGAGCTCGTGTTTTCTCTCAATCATAGGTGGGGGCAGTGGGAGGAGGAGGTGAAACATAATACTAGGATGAATATTACTTCTCCCCAACTACACTAGTGCACTGTGATGCAACACATGCTCATAGCCTAGATCAGTGATCGTCAACTGGAGGTCCATGAGCCACATCCGGCCCTCCAGAGCTTTCCATCCGGCCCCCTGATGGAAAATGAATGAACATCTATGGAGCTAGAGAGCTAAATTCTGCACTCGCCTGCAGAAGTGTTTTGGGAGTGGGAGCTCTCCTTCTTTTAAATTTTCTCTGAGGAGGGGAATGTATGTTCCTGCACGTCACGCCACGTGCACTTCCGGGTTCACTAAGTGCAGCGCACGTGCATGGACATTACATTTACATTTACATTTACGGCATTTAGCTGACGCTCTTATCCAGAGCGACGTACATCAGTGCTTAAGAAGTCCACGACTGTTTCTTACCTGAAAAACAGCTTAAATCCCACTAAGATGCTGCAGTCAGAGCATCTAAACAACAATTGTCACATAATAACTAGCCAACACCTAACCCAACAATACATAAGCCATAGAGAAGAACAACGCAAATCATAGAGAAGGGAAGTCTTTTTTTTTTTAAGAAATAAGTAAGCAGTAGGAAAGAGACATAGTTAGTCGCCAAAGTGCTCCTTGAAAAGGTGGGTTTTCAGGCGACGCTTGAAGACCGTGAAGGACCGATCGGACCAGAAGAGGGAGTTCATTCCACCACTGGGGAGCCAGGACTGAGAAGAGTCTTGACGGATGTTTCCCTCTTCTCTTGAGCGGCGGAGGCTCAAGAAGAGCTGTGCTTGAAGCACTGAGAGGACGAGAAGTGACACTTTGTTTGCTCAATGCTGTTATGTATGGGGGTGCAAGTCAATTACTTTAAGCTGTACTGAGTTAAGACTGATTTGTGTATGTTTATAAGGAGAGTACCATTGTTCATGCTTTCAGCAGAATTCGTGACAGTGATGTTAAGCCTGACAGTCTCACAAATTGACAAAGGCTTAAAAACAAACATTTGGAAGGAAAAATTAATATATCAAACAATAATATATTACTTAAGATAAAATATTAATTATATTTTATTGTAGGAGAGCATCTGGCCATCACAGTGTCTGCTGAGAAAAACTCTGGCCCTTGGACAACCCCTGGCCTAGACAAACCATTACAAACAATGTTCATGAGTGTCTTAGACTTTTGCACAGTCCTGTATTTCAGTGTACCAAAGCCTCGTAACAGTATGATTTTGATGGATTCCAGCCTAGTGTATCACACAATATAAGTAGGCAAAACATAGGAAAATTAAAAATTTTTTTTTAAGAATTATATTGCTAAACAATGAACCAATGACAGAAATGCAAGGACACTGCAATCAGTGCCGATTCCGCATTCACCAACGAGCTGAATGAGTTCTACGCCCGTTTCGAGATTAGCCAGGCAGCTAGTGCTAACTACAGCCTGACAACGGAGGACGGTGATGTCATCAGCGAGTAACGAGTGATCAGCTTCGCGGAGCGTGACGTCCAAGCGGCGCTAAAAAGAGTGAACACCAGGAAAGCGGCGGGTCCGGACGGTATCAGCGGCCGTCTGCTGCGTTGCTGTGCTGACTAACTAGCAGATGTGTTCACTTCCATCTTTAACCAGTCCCTGGCAAAGTCTGTGGTCCCCACGTGCTTCAAGAGAGCCACCATCATCCCTGTGCCCAAGAACATCAAGCCCTCAGGCCTGAACGACTACCGACCGGTTGCACTGACTTTGGTGGTAATGAAGGTGTTCGGGAAGCTGCTGAAAAGCATCATCTCCCCCTCCATCCCAAGCACCACAGACCCGCTGAGGAAGTTCGGGGTCTCTCCAGCGATCCTCAGGACTTTCTACTCAGGCGCTGTGGAGAGCATCCTCACACAGA
>JBBPDB010114417.1:0-19179 GCA_037974465.1 Brachypetersius altus
GTAAAGGTAAAAGATAACGCGCTGTTGTGACGACACATGACACGTGACAACATCAACACAGCGGATGTAGTACGTCCGGATTCCATTCATACTTCCCTCATTCATACTATATAGGTGGTACTGTTTTAACGGTAGAGCAGTTCTAATTTAAATGTAGTACCTACTCAAGTAGTATATGATTTCAGATGCTGATATTTGACAATCTCAAATATTTTTCCCTGTTGCTACTGCTATTCAAAATCTTTTTTAAAATAAAAATACTAAAACAATTTGGGTTAAGTTGATTTTACCTCCCAATCTCTTCATGGACATCATAAACAGAGTGTAACTTCCTCCTTCTTCCGACCTCTACCTCCTGCTCCTCTTCAAACTCCTCTGGACCTAAAAGGGACATTGTAAAACTGTCTTTGTATATTTGTATTCTCTCTTACCATTTAAGCTTTCTGAAAAGGTGTAGTTATTTTATGTCTGCTCTAAGGAACATGCACAATGGCTGCAAAAAATGCACAATGTGCTACATATTACACTAATATTACTGTTTTGTACCTGCACTTGGGCCAGGATTTGTGATGGCCCAAGCTGGAGTTGCCAAAATCTAGCCACCACACATCACATATACATGCTAAATTGTAGCCTTTTTTATTTGAAAGCTTATTTACATCAAACTGAACATGCTTTAGTGAAAAAGCAGACAATTGGATTTGTGATGTTGATAGTGTAATTGCTGTAATGCAGAGAAGAGGAGCCAATAAAGTCCTGTACAATTCAAAGACAGATCTTACTCTGTCTCCTTCTGGGTACATTTTAAGCCAATGAGAAATTAAGTTTTATATTTTAATTCAGATTACAATAAGAAGCACCACAAGAAACACAGAAACACCATGTTTTCTCTTGGTCTGAACTGACAAGCTTACCAGTGTCCACTGTGAGCTTGGCATGGCAGGAGGCGTGTCCTGAGCTGTTTGTGGCTGTGCAGGTGTATGTGCCACAGTCAGCTACATCCACACCCAGCAACGTGAGATAGCAGCGAACACCTCTCTGGACCAGCTCAATGTTTTCACCAGAGCAAAGCTCAACACTGTCCTGCAGTCACAGAAAACAAAGAGGACCGACCACAGGACTTCGACGATGAGAGTGCAACAACCTCAGGTCAAAGAGCAAAGTAAAACCTTCTGTTTTAGACAGTTAAACTACTTTTTTGAAACACAAGTAAAATAAATATAATCAGTGTAATTGGGTGGGTCTAGAGCAAAGTATACTGTATGTGATGCCAATGTACCTTGTACCACTTGACCTCTGGGACAGGCTGCCCAGTAATAACAGCAGAGAAAGTTGCAGATTGGTCAAGTCTCACACAAAGGTCTTCCATGGCCACCTGTACCACGGGAGGATCTAAAAAAAATACAATTGTGTGCGGTTATTTGGCCGATACTTTCACCTAAAATTACATAAAAATCTGTTAGAAGTCAGTCTTGAGCAACTTGGATCAACCTAATGACTCCATATACCAGGGTAAGGATTCTCACTGCTTCAGAGGTTAATAAGGATATCTGTCATGACGGGCTTAAGGCCTTCTTAATCTTGCACCACGTTAGCAACTTTCCCATGCCTCACTGTCAAAAGAGGGTCTGATAATTCACCAATATCAGACAAGTCTAATGGACATGTGTTATTTTAAATTGTATTGTATTTCATTATAATATTATAGGTGTATTAATTATATTCTACATAATACGAGATGCATCTCCACAAGAAAATGTAAGTGTAATTGCTATGGTAACTGTCACGGTCTGGTCAGTGGCTGGTTACTGCCACTGCTTTTATGTTGCCTTTCTCTGTTCTGTTCAGGTTTTGAGATTGTTTTTCTTTGTTTTCAGCTGTACTGTGTTTCCCCTTGTTAAGTCCGGTATTTAAGTCTGTGTATGTCAGTTTATCCTCATGTGTCCATCACCTCATTTTTCCCTGTCTGTTTTCGTGTTTCTGGTTCTGGTTCCTGACGGCCCTCGTGCCTATTTTCTGTTCTGCTGTTTGTTTTTTGTTTAATAAACGTGACTGCATGGATCCCTGGCTGTCTGCCCATTCGTGCACGCTCAGAGGGAGTTCAGAGTCGTGGGCTCGCGCCCGCGACTCTGACAGGTAACTGTGCTCAATGTAGAATTAGCCCCACTAAAACCACCAAAAATAAATGTTATTGTTAAAGAAAAGTTTTTATTAAGATTGTTATAATTAAAATATTAAGGTCTCACGTAAAGTGTCCTCTGTCATGCACACCTGAGTACTCATCCTGCTTTGTCTCTGAGATAAAAGGTGTCTCCTTGGATTCCACTGAGGTCTCTTTCTCTGGAACATCCTCTTGTCTCTCCTGTTCCTGATTGTTCTCAGCTGGCGTTTCACTGGAATTGCCCAAAAATTGACCAAATTTCTTACAGTGTCCACCGACGCCCTGCTTTTAAAATCCAGTAAATGTGTACTCACTGTTTGGAGGATCCAGACTGAAAGAACATATGAAATAGGTTTTTCACCAAAGCACTGGACCAGCCTTCTGATTCTGCATCTGTATCCAAAACGAGTCACAATTAGCAGCTTTTAAGATACTTTAATTGAATTATTACATTTTATAATAAAATATTTTTAAATCTGTAATCTAAAACAAAATATGTGCAAATCAGTATGTTAATATTGTATTAAACAGTACAGGTAACAGTCTGCTAAACTTGTATAAGATCGTCGTTGGAACAAAACCTTTTTGCATAATTTGAAAATATCAGCTTTAATGAATTTTGTCAGAATTTCATTATTAACAGACCGTTAGTAATGGACTTGTTACACTAATTTTGGAATGTATACTTTTTGACGGTGTTTCATTCCAGCAGTTGTGCTACATAATGTGTATTGCATGTGTCAAAAAAGCAGAAAACACTTACCTTTGTAATTGTGAGAGTGCACACAGCATGTGTATATGCATGAATGTGAATTTGCTTTAAAAGACACATATATAGACTTGCCACAACACTTGGATCCAAGCACATAACCAGCTTTGATAGAGAAGAGAAGGTGGACAAAAAGACAAAGGATTCATGGAGGGAAAGATAGTCAGAAAGAAGGAGAGACAGAGCGAGAGGGAGAGAGGATGACAGAGGAGAAATGTTTGCGTGCAAAATGTATGGGTATTGCCCCTGTCTCTGTGAGGACACTTACATAAGGATGGCTCTGATTGGATCTTTAGTCTCCTGCTCTGGGACTAAAAAAGGAAGTGGAATGGAGAGAATGATGTTAAACAGGACGAGTGGATGAACATGACTGAAAGGTTTCCAAAGGTCACTACTGACCTGCCCTTATGGCATGAGCGACATTGTGAAGACACAGACTCTTTTGGGTGAAATGTTTTGTAAATGATTCCTGTAGCACATGCATCATGCAAGAATAACACAGTAACTCCTTTTACATTATAATCCATATGACATATTGTTCCTCTGATGCACAGAGATGTGTCTGGGTATGGGGAGATGGTATGATGGTCATGGATGATAGCCGATTCTAGGAACTTTACCTACCATCTAGAAAAATGTCATCTTTGACAGATATTTGCATATATACCACCATAGTAGCCAAAACAAATATAACAAAGCCTCAAAGATATGTATAAAGCTGAACTGGACTCAAGATGGACTCAAATTACAATATAGAAAATAAGGTTCCCAAAAAAGAGCAATCATTTGGCAATATAAACACTAAACAATCTTTCCAGGCTGGATGTGAATTCAAACACAGCTTGTCATTTGTCATTAATATCACCTGCCAAAGTCATGCCGGACAGAGCCACAAAACCTTATCGCAGATAACCATTCTGTGCTTGTAATAGTGATCCCTGTCCTAGTTTTGCCCCTCTCTGTCATCCCCATTCTGTTTCACAATCTTCTGTCTTGCCCTGTCTTAATTTACAGTACGGGCAACACATGGTTTCTGTTTATATTTTGATTCCTTGTCACACCCCTCTCCATGTGCTTCTGATGCAGAAGGGATCCCTACTTCAGATCAATGTTTGTTAATCTTACGTTTGCACTTAAGGAACTTAAGTTAGACCAAGCATGCACAAGGCAATTTGGTTCCCCTGATGTACTGATGCAGGCTTTTTAATTTCTTGACATCTTTAATGTCTTTAAATGATTTTAATGTTTAAAGCATAAGTCATTGAAGATTAAATTATATAATAGTTACAAGATGATGACAAAGCTGAAACCATCGCTCAGGATTTTCTTGAACACTGATGGAGGAGGATTGGCTGTTCAAAGTTACAAAAAGAAAAAACTGTCAAAACACTAAAAGGTTTGCTCACAACTGCACGGTTGGTCAACGATGGAGGCAAATCTGTGATTCCACAAATCCTCAAATGCAGATATACCGCAAGTCTCATTTTAGTTTCTCAGTTTGTGGCATCCAGACCACAGAATGTATGTCAGGTTAGAGATCATATTAACAATGGAAGTCTAATGATGTCTGTTGAAATTGACGGGATGGAGCGACTGGATGGTTGAAATACAGGTGAAGTGGAAACATCAAATGAATGTGGTATGTGCTCTGCCAAGGCTACGTGCTTTCCTGAGATTGTAGAATTTCAGGGAGAAATGATCTCACTGCATAAAAGAGTATCTTTTCCACAATTACCTTGTCTGGAGTGGACCCTCCTACCTGGAGCTGAGGCACTCTGTGGTTTGTCTTTTTGGCTTTCAGTCACAGCAGGTGGTGCAGAATACAGCTGGGCTTTGCACTTAGCACTTCCCAACTCATTTAATAGCTAAAACAGAGACAGAGTAAGGTCATAGCTAATAGTGTATGACGCTGTTTAATCCTCAGAAAGACACACACAAACCATACTGATTTGGTTTGTCTGGGAAAGATAATATAAGTGATTACTGGAGGTCCCAGATTCAATCCAAGTACCAATCTGCAATGTCAGACAGTAATAACAAGCAATAAAGAGTGAATTCAATCCACTATGAATTTGCTGTGTGTGTAGTATGGTATGACGTTAACGTTAGGGTGATAATCTAATATGAATCTGCTGTGCATTGTGTTTTACAGTTTGGCAGTAATAATGGCCAAATTACTTTAATCCATTGAAAATTTGAAATGTGTGTTAATTTACAGTTTGACAGAAATTATTTCTTTAAATGTATTTTTGTTTTTGTCTGAGCTATGGGCTATCTGTACGAATTTGAGTGTGTGTCTGTATGTGTGTGAAGGGGTACCTCACACTCATATTGCCCCAAGTCAGCTTCTTTTGCCTTCTTTATAATCAGAATTAGGTCCCCTGTTTGCTCATCAATGTGAAGCTCATATTTCTTACTCTGTCTCAGCTGTTTGTTGTCCTTAAACCACCTTAGAAATAAATAATTATTTAACAACCATCACACAAAAATGACCTCAATGACTGTATGACTGAATGACTTTCTATATGTACACAGCTTTACCTCACAGTGGGCACAGGAACATATCTTGTTGAACAGTGGAACTGTACATCTCTTCCTTTCACCAGCAAAGTGTTCTGAAGTTTATCTTTGAAACTTGGAGGGACTGTAAACAGCAATTACTTAGATAAGATTTATACCTTGATGAGAAAAACACACATTCTGGAAAACTAGTACAATCTGGTGTAGCACTGAGCCACTTTTGAGCAGTATTATTTGATAAGTCGAGCACTGCACTCAAGAATGTATCCTCTCAGTACTCATCATGATTTCAGTGCTTAAAACAACGTACATGCAGTTATACAGTTAATGAATATAGCCAACACTGAATATCAAAGACAATGGCTAAAGATGCCATAAATCAACAACTAAAAAGTTTAAACCTCTGAAACTGAATGTCTTTTTCAAAGAAATACATTTGGACTGTTGCTTTTTTGGTCTATTGTGTTTAGGTACTTACCATCTACAGTGATCTTGGCCAAAGTACTTGCATTTCCCATAGTGTTAGCCGCATAACACATGTACTGACCCTTGTCTTCCACAGTAATAGAAGTCATGACCAAATAGCAGGCACCTGAGTTTCCTTCTGAGATAATGTGACGCTGGTCATCCTTCACAATAATACCATCTGAATAAAAAATAAAACTGTATTTAAAAAGTATTAAACACAGAATCTGAAAAACAACCCGATATAACACTCTGAGCTAGTTCACCATATTCCCTGAATATTTCAAAGCATGTTTACCTTTGTACCAAGTTACGGCTGGTTTTGGGGTTCCGATGACTTTGCAGGTCAGTTTTACGGTCTGTCCAATTGTTGCTGCACAGTCTGTTAGATTCACTTCAAAGCATGGTGGGCCTAACAATACATAAATGGAGACATACAGAGACATACAAATAAGTCAATATATTCATTTTCAGAATATGATTTGTCCATTGAGTGAAGGTTTAGGTATGTCCAGAATATATTTTGCCATGAAGAATATGTTCTCTTTAATGATTATATAAAAAAAATTGTGATTCTCTTTGGTCCACATATTGATGTTACAGGCAAGTATTTTGATAGACATCTATATATTCAAAATGCCTACATGTCTTCATAGGAGCCTGAGCGCTATCAAGTTGTGTCTTGTTTACTGCAAACTCACTCCATATTGGAATTCTGTTGCGCTGCTGCAGGTCCTGGAGGTCTTTGAGCCAGGATAGACGGGTGAGCGCAGTGTGAGCCTGAAGAGTTATTTTTCTGATTGTACCACGATGTTCATGCCACAAACCCCAGCATCGGTCATCTCCTTCCACTGTATCCTTTAGGTCAATGTCACTCAGCTATAAGCAGATCAAAACCAACCATCAACTGCAGAAATTCACATGGCAGGTATCTTTTAAGACTAATTTAACATTGATTGAACTAAAAAAAGAATATTTGAACTCAAAGAACTGTGCAATGATTGTGCATTTGGCATGTGGCTTGACAGGACAATATTCAGACTAGTTCAACCTTCATCTTGTTCTTGAACACATAAACTTCAGAATGTGTGTTCAGGTCTCTTTTCAGTTTGCAGAAGATGACACAGTCCTTGAAGAGGAAGACATGGCGATGATGACCCCTCAGCGAGATTTTGGTGCCAGGTGCTTCCTCCCATACTGTGAAGGAACCCTGGGAGGGAAGTGCCAAAGAGATAAGGATGTTAATTATAAACTGAGATAACTTGAGTTATTATTTTGCTAAACTGTGTTGATTTACATAATTCTTTAAAAACAAATGCACAAATCATTATTTTAGTTATTATTGCTTATTTTTACATATGATTTGAAGTTATCATTGAAGGCACTGATCAGGCTGGACCTGGTGCTTCCTAGGCTCATCTCCTTTACGATATGGTGGGCTTCAAAAATGCTTCTGGAACTGTTTCTGTTTGTGTGTCTGAAACAGCGCCTCATTCTGGAATTGTTTGGCTGAGTATCAGAAGTTACTCTGTGCTCAGTGTCTGCTGTTTGCATTTCCCACCAAATCTACTGAAATAAATGATTACAAGTATCTCCTACAAGTGCATCGCCTTACATTGGTCAGCCAACATTATGACCGTCAGAAAACAAGACTTTTTTTTTTTGCAAAGCAAAACTGGGGCAGTTGGTGGCCTAGTGGTTATGGCATTCGTCCTGCGATCAGAAAGTCCAGGTTTGATTCCCAAGACCGCTAGGCACCTCTGAGGTACCCTGAGAAGGTACCGTCCCAACACACTGCTCCCCAGGCGCCGTGTTCCTGATCACTTTCAGGATGATCACTTTCACTTCACTGAACACGACTTTAAACCAAATTCAAATAATCGAATATCCCCATTTGTTCTTCATAAATTGTGATTGATTGTTAAAATCTGCACTTTTCATTACAAAGAAAACATGTTTCATCAATGATAACTAACTTTTATCGGGTTTAAATCACAATCATTAAGGGGATCTTTTTAAAGGAGATTATTTTCAACAGTCTACCATATGCAATATTGTGCAATTTTCTTATTCAGATGCTACAACAATATGTGCAATATCTTATGTACAGTAGTCGTATTGTGTTGTTTTCTTAATGGGCACCAAGTCGTTTAATTATGTGCAATATCTTATTAGTCTGTGCAATAGTTTACCATGTAAATATTAGTGCTGGGCCGTTAACGGCGCAAGATTCTTATCACTACATACATCAAAATTACTTATCTATTACATATAATTACATACTCCCAACCACTATTTGTGTTATTAATAATTCATATCAACTGAAAGTTACTTATCTATAGGATTACCCCTCATTTGTCTATTGTGTATATTATAAAAATTCGAGCTGTGATCAGATATTTGTAAAAACACACACCCAACAGAAGAAGGCCAGAATACACAAACAAGTACAGCTGATGGGCTACCTGTCGGATTGGCTCTCCAAGTCCTTTGAGAGGTGCTGGGTAATTTTCAATCAAGGACACATGCTGCAGGTTCTCTGCACGCCAAGGTAAGTTAGACAGCATGGAGAAGGCATCCTCCAGTAAACAGCAACTCTGCCCACTCTTTGCTTTATTCCTTATCAGCTCCTGTAAATGATAAAACCAAATCTTGTCCAAGGCAACTCTTAGAAATGTGATTATGTGAACGGAAAGATACAATACAATGTTAATTAATATGCTAATAAGACTAAATCTAATAAGTTCATAATGACACCTTGAATACTGTCTTGTATGTCTGAATCCTCTCCAGTGGTCTCTGTAAATAGGTGCTGACACTGAAGATCTGAGCATCCAAGTGTGCAAATGCAGTGTTGGCATATTGCTGGGGGAAAAAAAACAGTTGAGTAGCCTTTAAGTTTTAATTGTCTTCTGCTTTCATGAAAAAATATGTGCCATTATTTATAAAAGTATGCACTTACCTTAAAGAAATGCTGCGTATTTTTATCTGCTATGCAGGCCTCAGCTTGTGACTGGCCTAAAAAGAACTGAAGATGCATCTCAAAGTCTGGCGCATAATGCACAAAGCACTGGGCCACATCATCATCTGTGGTGCACTGGGCTAGTTTTGGTAAAATGCAGCTAAATACAGAAATACAGTTCAGATCAAACAGCATTGGTTCAAACAGTATTGTCTGAAATTTCAAGACAGAGGCTTTTCTATGCATGTTTTAAGAGAAAACAAAGAATACATGCTGTATGTCCAAAAGTATCCAGACACCCCTCATAATAAGTTCATTCAATTGCTTTAAGCTGCACCCTGTGCTGGCACAATCACCATAAGAAAACATTGCCACTATAATAGGACACTTTCGGTCTAAAATAGTTGGCTATGGTTCAACCCTGATCTCCAACACCTTTGTAAAGACCTTGAGTGGCCTTTTGTGTTCCAGAACTAATCATCCAACTCACGTATGCGATACTACTAATGCTTTTGTGGCTGAATGCAATGAGATCCTTACAGGAATGTACCAACATGAAATATGGAGAGTAAGGACTTCCCAAAAAGGGTGCATGTTCTTACTAAAGCAAGGGAATGCAAACTGTCAATACTCTTCAATCCCTTTTCAATCTAATTTTTTATCAATATTAAATTATTCAAGGCAAAAAAGACTAGCTATGCAGGTGTCTGCAAACTTTTGGACATGTAGTGTATTCATGTAGTATTTTACCATTCATGGAAGCTTGCAATGTCCTTTATGTTGCGAAAAATGTACTCTCTCTGGCTGAGAATAGTGAGTGGCACCTGGGAGCTGGTCTCTAAGCACTGCAGATGGTGCTCCACAAAGAAATTCATTTCTCTCACAAATTCATTTTCACTGTCAAGCAGACCCTTAATCAACTGACTAAGAAAAAAGAAACAAAAACACTCAGATTATGTTTAAATTCACATTTAAAAACGATACAGTGTGATGGGATACAAAGAGATATTAGGTCTGGTTACTTCTAATTTACCTTAATGTCACTCTGTATTCATCCTTGGGTGGTGTTTTTCTACCTTTACTGGAAATGTCTTTTGATTCTTGGTTTTGCATCTTTGAAAACAGTTCCTTTGAGAGGGCCATTTAGAAGATGGATTTAGGGGGTGAATTTATAAGCATTTAAATTACACACTGATATCTCAACAATACTAACCTTTGTCTTCTTCTCAAGGTATGCTGGGGATAACCATCCTTGGCGTGATGGTGTGGTTTTGGTTGGTTTAGTACGGACAAGCCACTTAATTGGATTGACAGAATCAAGGACCTCAACAAACTGACCTTCCTTCAGAAGAAAGGGCTCCTTATTACCTCCAGTAGGGTGGCAGTCTGCTTTGGCCACATAGATATCAAACGTCTAAAGAATAAAAAAAAAAATCACATAATTAAACCAAAATTATATTCACTACAAATTATCACATAACTAATAGACTATTACCTCAGCTCTGTCTTCATCCCCATCTGATTCTGAGAGTGACTCCATGCCTGAGGACTTCTGAGTATATGGATATCTGGGAGATGGTGTTCTGCTTACTGACTGGCTGCCTGTGAAAAAAACATCTCATCATTCTGCTGAGGCAAATCCCTGATCCCATCAACAGCTCAGTAACCCTGTCAACATTTTACTATGGACTCAAAAGAACGTTGCAATAACAATAGAAATAACAATAGAAATGTACCTAGACTGTCAAAGTCTAAAGCTGCTAGGACTACATGCAATAGTAGCAATTGATCGTTATCATTTTCTTTCAGTACATGCCGTTATGGAACACTTGAACACGGAGCAACCAAAGACGCTGACCTTTAACTTTCAATGATACAGTAGCCTTTTGTGGCTCAGGACTCACAGTCCTTTGCTCTTCTGGAGTGTGGGAAGACTGTCTTTTGTCTTTTGTCTTGTCCACTTTGTTTTCCCTGTGAAATTACACAACAAATATGTAATCATATCTATATATACTTTTTATATACTTCAAGGTGCAAAACCAACAATTCTAGTTAAATTGATCACACTTTATTTTTGTAGTCCCAGGCAGATTCATGTCAAATTATGAACAAATTCCAGCAAAACTACCACCTTGGAGTGATGGTCAAGTTTAGGATTCCGCTAAGCTTTTTGGGAGGAAGTTCAGTGTTTAGGGTTAGGTTTAGGTTTGAGATTATCACATATATTTACTTTTTTAGTTTAGTGTTAGTTAAAGAAGAGGATAACTGGGTGGATAACTGGTTCTTCTTACCTGGGTAGGTAGCTTGTCTCTACATCAGGGGCGGTGTCATAGTCTGAGGGACAGGACACTAGAAAAAATAAGGCAACATAAAATAATAAAATTAATTAATAAAATTAATTACTTTTACTGTAACGATCAAGCAGTCTGTGTAACTGTGTGATTTGAATGTATTAGTTGTTCATGACAACATACCAGAACTGAGAAAAATAAGACTTTTCCTTTTCTCTTGAATCTTTCTTTTTTGATCTTCTGCAGGAAGGTCATAGACATGCCTAAGCGACTCCTCTTCAGTTTTAGAGGCAAGTACAGCTTCTTTACATTCTGTCTCTTGTCTCTGCACAGCTTGTTTTATAGGCTTCTTGGGATGGACCAAAGTCACATTCCCATTGTAACTAATGGTCCCAAACTTGTTGGCAACTTCGCAAGTATAGATCCCTGCATCTTTGGGAACTGCGTTACTAATGACCAGAATGCACCGACCATCCTCTTTATGGCTGATCTTTGTCCGTTTCCCTGATTTTAAGTCTACACCATCCTTCAGCCAGCGTACAATACTGGCCTTACCCTCTACACTACATTCCAGACACACTGTATCACCAACATCCACATTCTGGTTTTTGAACACCTCCTTAAAGACAGGTCGCAAGTCCTTTCGAGCTTTGTAACCCTTGAAAGCAGATTGAATCTTTATGGCTGCTTCTAACATCTCTGGCTCATCCTCAAAACATATATCTATAGCAGAGGTATCCTGAGCATGTTGTTCTACTGGAGTGACCGGAGAGAGCTTGGTGTGCTTGGTTATTTCTGTAAAGGAATCTTCTTGATTGATCTGTTTCCTAGTTGTATGGTCTTCAAACTTCATCGGCATATCCTGGGTTTTGGCCTGCTCTGCTTTCCTCTCCTTAGGTCTAGTTATTAATGGCTCTGGGACCTTTTTCATCTTCATAAACTCATCCCTGTTTTTCTGGTCTGTAACATCAATGTGTGTCATCTGCAGAACATTCTGCTCAGCCTGCTCTTCCTTCTGTTGAGGGACATGCTGCTTTGACAGTTTCTTCTCGGGTTCAGTGGAGAATGGAACTTTTTGGGGTTCTGTATACTTTTCATTATGGACAACTGATTCCTTGTCTTTTACCTTTTGCCCCAGTAATGCTTCATTTGCGATATATTTCTCTTCAGTTTTGCTTTGACTGAGATCCAGCCCTTGACCCTGTAATCTTTCTTTGGAAATACATTTAACAGATGGTTCTGTGGTCACATTTGACATTTTGGACACTGTTTCTACAATTACATGCTGCTTTTTGCTTTTCTTATCTGACATATTATCACTTGTTCCTTTCTCTTGAACATGATTTGGTAGTTTCTCCTCAGGTTCACTGACTGATAGAGCTTTTTGAGGTTCTGGGTCTTTTTTAGAAGGGACTAGTTTCACATCTTTATGCTTTAAGAACACTTCCTTAGAATTATCTTTTTCTTCTCTTTTCTTCTCTCTGTGATCCAGTTGCTCATCATCTACTGTATTTCCCGAAGTAGCTTCCAAAGACGGCTCCATTAATACATTCTGGTTTTTTGGCTCCAGAACACCGTTTTGGCCTTGGAGATCGACACTTGGCTGTGTTAACCTTCCTTTGCAGCGAGGTGGTGCCTGAGGTGTACTTTTGATTGGCATCTCTTGTTTCTCTTCTGTTGTATCCCTGCTTGGGGCTGTCGTCTGCACTTGGTGTACAATCTTTTGCTGGCTTTGCTTGACAGAAATCTCTGCATCATTTACCACAGAACACACCTGCTCTCGTTCACTCAGCTCTGTAGAAACATGGTCCACAGAAGAAATCTCAGACACGTTCTCTAAGAAAGGGGGCTTTGTGACACCTAGTGACACCTTAGGTCTTTCATCCTCCTTCATCTTTTGCCTTACTGGTGTCTTCTTCTGTAAGTCTTGCTCATTTGTTCTCTTTATACCATGATCTGGGTAGTCCTCCATTTGACCTAAAACAATTTCCATGGATTGCTGACTCACTGCTAGCCTTTTTGGTTCAGGAGCTTCGCTTTGCTCATCAAGGCTAGGAAGTTCTTGGAAAGTCCTACCCTTTGAGCGCGGTGGTACCTGAGGGATGTTTTTAGGTTTGGCCTGAAACTCTAAAAGGCATTGATGAATAAGAAAAGAATAAAAAAAGAATTAAAGTAGAAGTAAAAAATACTATAATTCAGTAAAAGGGGAATTAATGTACCTTTTACAACAACAGAAGATATAGTCTCTGTATTCCCAGTGCAGCACTTGTAGGTACCACTATCCTGGCTCTTCAAGTTAAGAATTTTAAGTTGTAGCTCACGGCCATTCTGCATCATCTCATATTTATTTCCATGCCTGAGGAGCTCTGTTCCCTTTTTCCACTGTACAGCAACTGCAGGCTTAGAAATCTCACAGCACAGCAAGATAGTCTCACCTTTCTTTCCCTCTTGACTTTCAAGCTCCTTGCAGAAAAACAAAGGTTGTTCTGGGGATGACATAAGAGTTCATAAAATAAATTGTGTTCATAACAGTTATAGAATAATTCATACTTACTGAATTAATAACTAAATAATAAACGTAGGGTTTAAGAGCTTACTCCCAGTTAGTCCACGTTCAGTCATTTTACCTAATGTTTTGTTCCAAAAACTCACATACCTTTGACTACAATAGATGCTGTGGTGACTGCTTTACCAGCACAGCATTTGTAAGAGCCACTGTCTTGACTCTTCAGGTCATGGATTTTAAGCTGCAGTTCACAGCCATTCTGTTTCATTTCATATTTGTCTCCAGGCCTCAGGAGCACTGTACCTTTCTTCCACAGCACTGCGACTGCAGGTTTGGAGATCTCACAGCATAGTATGGCAGGTTCACCCTCTTCTACTTCTTGATTTCTGAGCTCCTTTGTGAAGAATGGTGGTTGCTCTAAAAAAGATTATTCCAATTATTCCATTGTTGTACATCGGTCAGTTCTAGGTAGATTAAACGTAAACTACAAAAGGGAATACATATGTATGGGTTAATCAGTGGAGTCTAGTACCCTTTACATGAAGAGTTGCAGTGGTTTCTAGAGTGCTAGCACAACATTTGTAAGTGCCACTGTCCTGGGCTTTAACATTGTGAATTTGAAGTTGTACTTCATATCCATTCTCCTTCATTTTATACTTGTCTCCTGGTCTAATTAGCATATTGCCCTTCTTCCACTGCACTGCAACTCCAGGTTTAGAGAGTTCACAGCACAATAAGGCAGTTTCATCCTCCTCCAACTCCAGATGTTGCAGTGTCTTACGAAATACCAATGGTTGTTCTACAGAGAATGCAGAAAATAATACTATTGCTGTGGTCCACATTCATGTTTATAATACTAAAACATGTCAACATTCTGTCAGCAAAATTGTAAGTACCTTTCACTTCAAGGAAGGCAGTGGTCTCAAGCCTACCAGCACAACATTTGTACGAACCACAATCTTGATAGGTTAAATTATGGATTTTAAGCTGTACTTCACAGCCATCCTGACTCATCTCATATTTACTTCCAGTTCTCAGCAGTACATCTCCCATTTTCCACTGCACTGCAACTCCAGGCTTAGAGAGCTCACAACATAGCAATGCAGTGCTACCCTCCAATACTTCCTTACTTTGAAGTTCCACATGGAAGAACAGTGGCTGTTCTACACAGAATAAAGAAAATTACAGTGTTGTTTCATTCTATTTGCATAGGGTTCACTGGACATGAAACTCAAAGCTTTTAATTATAGATTAAAGTCTAGTCAAGGTACATATTATTATTCTTATAGTGGTAACATGACCATATAATTTACCCAACAAAAATGTTAGATGTAATATTAAGGCAATAGCCTGAAAACAATAGCCTGTTTTGACATACCTTTCACTTCAAGGTATGCTGTAGTCACTATGCCACTTGCACAGCATGTATAGGAGCCACTGTCTTGATATGTTAAGTCAAGAATTTTAAGCTGTAAAAGACAGGCACTCTGTTTCATTTCATACTTGTTTCCAGGTCTCAGTAGCATTGTGCCTTTTTTCCACTGTACTGCAGCTGCAGGTTTAGAGAGTTCACAGCACAGCAAGGCATTCTCACCCTCCAGTGCCTCTAGACTTTGAAGTTCCACAGGGAAGAAAAGTGGTTGCTCTAAAATAGTAAATCAGACAATTGTGTTATTTGAAACTACCTCTTAATCATTTTGTGAAGATGGGAATTTGTGTACTATGTTGCCGATGAATGCTCAGTGCATGATTCTACCACAGAAATTCAATGTACCTTTTACTGTAATGGTTGCTGTAGTAACCAAGCTACCAGCATAGCATTTGAAGGTACCACTGTCTTTTCCCTTCAGGTCATTAATCTTAAGCTGCAGTTTGCAGCCGTCCTGTTTCATTTCATATTTGTCTCCTGGTGTTAACAGAACTGCTCCTTTCTTCCACTTCACTGCAACTCCAGGTTTAGAAAGTTCACAGCACAAAAAGGCAGTTTCACCCTCCTCAGCCTGCTGATTTTGGAGATTCTCAATGAAGAACAGTGGTTGTTCTGGCAAGAGATTGAATTACTGTCATCTATTATGCAGTTGAAGTGCAAACATACATTTATAATTGAAACCATTCAAATTTAAATTACCTTTTACCACAATGTTTGCCTTCGTCTCTAGGCCACCAGCACTGCATACATAGTTTCCACTGTCCTGACATTTCAGATCATGTATCAGAAGCTCTAATTCACAACCATCCTGCTTCATCTCATATTTGCTGCCAGGTCTCAGGGGTAATGTTCCTTTCTTCCAATGCACCGTAACTCCTGGTTTAGACAGTTCACAGCATAGGAAAGCCGTTTCACCCTCCTCTACTTCCACACTTTTGAGATCCTCACGGAAGAACAATGGTTGTTCTGGAAAGAGTGGTTGTTTTTGTTAATATGATTTGTGTCTTTAAAACTACAAGCAGGCAAAAATCTGCCTGAAGTTTGCTAGCAGGTTTGCGTAATGACATGTTGATATGGGAAAGCAGTCGCCTTGGACGTTCAGTACATACCTTTTACACTGAGACTGGCTCTAGTCTCAATGCTGTCGGTGCAGCATCTGTAGGCACCACTGTCCCGTACAGTCAGGTCATGGATGTGAAGCTGTAGTTCACAGCCATCCTGCTTCATTTTATATTTGCCTCCTGGTCTAAGCACAAGTGCTCCTTTCTTCCACTGCACAGCAACTCCAGGTTTAGAGAGTTGACAGCACAAGAAGGCAGTTTCACCCTCATTAGCCTGTTGATTTTGGAGTTCCTCACAAAAGAATAATGGACGTTCTAAAAGGCAGAATGTAGGTATGAGCTCAGTATCAACAGTGTAGGCACAAATAAGAGTTTTCAGGTACAGATTGAAGATGAAATGCAGATCATCTTTTTGTCTATCCACATGGATGCAGGAAGTTAATGTGGATTTTTGTTTTCTTTTTTTTTTCTCCTTACTTTGGGGCCATGTTGCTAAAACACAAACCACTTGTTTTACCCAAAGAATACAAGAAATGGCAATGCCAAATAGCAAGCAATTTGGCTGTGTTAATGCATATGGAATTAAAGTTCTCAAGGGTCTGGAGTTTTTTCAGATCTTTTCATTTTTAACTTCATCTCATTAAATATATCAATAAATATTCCAATACTTCCAATTGTAACACTTGACTCCCTCGTGGCCACTTTTGGCCAATTGAAACCCACCAATACATTTTTAAATTACTAATAGTGTTAATAGTGTTATTTACACTATTAAATCATATAATTTAGGTTAAAATGCTTTCATTCTAAACTCAAGACTTGAGAAAAGTAGTTTTTTAAAGTGACCATTTGTCACACGTGAACACACCACAGCACACAGTGTGAACAGCACGAAATTCAACCTCTGCATTTAACCCATTCCCCAAGTGAAGCAGGGGGCAGCCAGGAACACAGCGCCCGGGGAGCAGTGCGTGGGGATGGTATCTTGCTCAGGGAACCTCAGCAGTGCCTGCTGGTCTTGGGAATCGAACCCGGACTTTCTGATCACAGGGCGAATGCCTTAACCACTAGGCTACCAGCTGCCCCCAAATTCCACAAGCAACCGCTTTGCAGCTTTTGATTCACAACATGTTGTTTGGTTCCTTCTTGAGGTTTATTGCCCACATAGCTCTGTTGCTGGTTGCTTATTCTCATCAGATTATGTAACTTTTAGGATTAAACTTTCTCTGTTTGATCATGAAATGATCAAATACAAGACATGATTCACCATCACCAACCAATCAAACTCAACTCGATTCAAAATCTACACAATCTAATCACTGTAAATCTGAGTTTATCAACTCTGGGATTTAGAAATGTGTTCTATAATCCCATGGTGCTGTTGGCCATGCATGCAGGTGCAGTAGTTACCCGAGAGGTCAACAACAGTGCAGCCAAGAAACAGATATTTCACCTTGCATCTGTGTCAGGAGTATTGAAGCAGGGACAACATGAAACTGTGAAGTGAAAGTGACCTTCATGAGTTTAGTCAGGATGCACTGAAACATGTGTGTCTTGTTTAAAAGGTTTATAGTTACAATTATTTTAGGATGTTGTTCAAACAAGAAATGAGGTGAAAGGTGATATGTCCACGAATGGCATCCAACTTGTGTCACAATCATCCATTAATTAAGCTAATTTCATAATCCTGGCACTTTTATTGAAGATGGGTTAAAAAGGAGTCGTCATTGATAAAAACATCTCGGGTTCAAAAGTTCAGTCTCACATTAAAATATGTGATAAAATGAACCTTTAATAAATGTTAATTCAATTTAAGAAAAAACATTCTTGTTTTGATATGTCACAATTTTTGGCACTCTTAGAAATCATTATGAACCAATTAAGGTTTTTATTTATATTTCAAATTCACTTCAGACTTTTATGCGGTCATCCATTTCTGTTTGCACTAGGATATACATGAAGAAACATATCACTCTCTTAGTCATTCTTAAGCATGAGGTATATTATACATATATTATTTATCATAAATTCTAATTAAAATGTACAAATTCACTACTAGAGCAATACTTGTGTAAATCAACTAGAACTATAGTGAAGTGGAAGAGGATGCATGTTTATTTTAGCCTCGCACAGTCAGTAGGATGGGTACGAGAGACAAATTCTTCTAGGATCACAGTTAGTGCTCCAAAAATGCTACCATCTTCTACAAATCCCTAAGTGTTCAAGTACAATTTCAACACCACTTACACCGTATTTATGCATTTGGCTTAGGCTGCTGTCCAGAGCAACTTGTTTTAATGATGTTACAAATGTTGGTGTCTTGTTCCCTTTTGTTGCAGCATGGCATGATTGCCCAGATGGCAGCCAACAAACTGACAAACTGATAGGAAGTCTTTTATTTAATCCAACTGCAAATGTGAGCACCAGGAGTTCACTAGATATTGCTGGGACCAGGTTCTGTGGCCAAACGGGACAAAAATGCAACAAACTTGCAAAGTAGGTTTGGCCAAAAAAGCAATGTAGAAAAAAGAGCCTCATTCACAATGTTAAACATGTTTTTGGGCTGTTTTTTTTCAAAGGCACAGGGAAATGTATTATAATACATTGTCTAATAAGCTCCATGAGGGACCAAGAACTTTTAAATGGATCTTCTAGCAGGACAACAAAGCAGATACACACAAAAATAGTCGTAAGAACACAGAATCAAGTCTTTGACAGGGCCCTCTCAGTTTCTAAACTCTTTTGAAAACCTGTAAAGTGAGCTGAAGAGGAGAGCCCAAGAGAAAGGACACAGGACCCTGGGTAATCTGGGGAGATAATGTATTGAGGACAGGTCTCTCATTTTCTTGCTCTGTATTCTCAAATCCCAAAAAAGGATTATATCAGGAGATTGTTGTTGGTTGGCAACCAGAAGAAATATTAAGGAGGAGGTCAAGTGAAGTGAAAGTGACCATTTGTCATACGTGAACACACCACTGCACACAGTGTGAACAGCACAAAATTCTTCCTCTGCAT
>JBBPDB010114431.1:0-19174 GCA_037974465.1 Brachypetersius altus
TGGTGCCTAGCGGTCTTGGGGATCGAACCTGGACTTTCTGGTCACGGGGCGGATGCCTTAACCACTAGGCCACCCAACTGCCCCTTAAGTCTATGAACATAAAAATGTGGATTTTTCTATAATTTTTTACTTGGGCATTAATAGGAGGTGACATTTAGTCATGCACAAACGAATTTGTGAAGATTAACGAATACAGAAATTAGATAAAAATAGATGATCTTCATGAAACAGGCAATGAAGAGAAAGTTGCTACATGTCCACAAATGCCCATATCCACAGTTTAAAGAGGATGTTTACGACCAGAAGTGCACCAGATAGAGTGAAAGTAAACGGATGCATGTTTATTTTGTCCCACAGTGAGGAGTATATGAACAATTATAATAATATTAATAATAAATGTTCCAAATAGTGTCTTGTAATTATGATCTCCCGGTATGTCCCAGTGTAGTTTCCACTGAACACAACAAAATTAAACCAGTACTTAAACTGCTCAGTATATGCACACAGTGCATATGGTGGAAGGATTGGGAACCAGTGTGTAATACAGAGGTCTTACAGGGTAGATACTGTAGTGTAACAAGCTGTGTGGCCACCCATTGTGCTGGATGCCCAAAACAAATGCTGCAATCTCTCCACTTTCTCTTATCTCTCCAGCACTCACTGATTCGCTGCTCTTGCGTCAGATAGATAAATCAATTATCCCACAGAGCCACAACATCCCTCTCTGGGCGAAAGCAAAGCTCAACCTCATTCTCCGAAGGAAGCAAACGACATTACATCCGTCCAAACAAATCTTTGTAAATAAAGCTCAGAGATGGCGTGTGCTTTGCGTTGACAGTGGCTCATCCACTGCAGTTGATTATATAATGATGAAATTTCTTAAAAAGACATGCTATTGCTCTCTGTTTCTCTCTTGTTTTCCTTCCCTCTCTCTTACCCACTCCATCAGTCACTGGACAGCAGGCATTCCAGACAGCACTGGAGAAAGATCACAGTCTATATCACTGCCTGCTTACCTCGCCAGCTTTCCAGAACAACTTAAATAAAGTGGCATATACACGATATGGGCAAAAGTGTTAGGGCCTCTGACCAGCAGGGACTTTAATTAAATTCCATTCAAAAACATAGACTTTAATATAGAGTTGGTCCCGCTTTCACACAGATGTTGGAGGAGAAGGTCTGGCTCGCAATCTCTGTTCCAGTTCATCCCAAAGGTGTTGGATGGGGTTGAGGTCAGGGCTCTGTGAGGGCCAGTCAAGTTCTTCCACGCTGAACTCATACAACCATGTCTTTATGGAGCTCGCTTTGTGCTCTGGGACACAGTTATGCTGGAATAGAAAAGGTTCCTCCTCAAACTGTGTCCACAAAGTTTGAAGCATGACGTCGCCCAGCATGTCTTGGTATGCTGAAGCATTAGGAGTGCCCTTTACTTTAAGTAAAGTGTATATAATGTATGATATATACACTTTTTGTTGAACATAAATGTTATATACTGTGGTGGAAATTCCCCTTTCCACTTCATGTTCAATAAGCTTTTTAAATAAACAGCAGAACTTCACACTAATCTACGGATTAGAGTTAACAAGTCACTTCCACACGTTGACTAGCCTCCATTACCTAAAACTATGAATGCTTACATTTTATTTTCTATTACCATTAATATTCGAAGTCTAGATAAGGTGTTGTACAACCACACTTCTCCTTAGGGAGTTAACTTCCTTTAAAGACTCAGAGATCAAAAGGGTGCTCACCTCTGACAATTTGCATATATGAATATCTGATTATATATCAAGAAGCTTTTGAACCTACCTGTACCCCTCTAAGTTTCTGTTTGTCCTCAGCTGCAAAGGTATTTTGCACCTGCTAGCAGTGACCTCGAAGGTCCCTGTGTGAACTACTTTGCCCACACATGCTTTTCTAGGTCTCCCTGTCCGTGTAGTTGCAATTAATATAAGAACCATAAGGAGTTAAATGAAATAACATAATTGGTAAAACAAGCAAATCCTCCACAATACACTGGAATGTCGAGACATTGTTGATCTCACTGGATGTCAGTGATAAAAATCTGCATTCACCTAATGAAAATAATGTTATTGCATTATTGAGAGTTATAAATACAGCCGGATTAACAATATATCATATTTTGAATAATTCTTGATTTATGTAGTTTATTTTATATTGTGTGTGGTAGATTAATGCATGATTTGGCCACCCACATGACTAAAACACAATACAAAAGGGAAAATATATTTCCTTAGATGCAAATCCAATTGAAGATTAATGTGATTAATTATGCAGAACATGTGATTAATTCAATTTAACTACTGTGTGACTATCATTTTCATCCTCAAAAATGATGATCCTTGGTTACGCCACTTTTTTCTCCACCTTTAGTCTCATGTATTGAAAATGAGTTAGTCACAGTTCTTTAAAGTGGTTATGGTACATTGGCTTGGATACAAAGCAGGGCCTCCCACCTGGAATGTCCGAAATGTACCAGTGAGCTACCAGCGTTGGGTCAATTCCCAGAACTCCAAAAGATCAAAAAAAATCCCAAAGCACCTGTTAATTATAATAAATAAGTTTCCAGTGTCTCTTCTTTTCTAAGTATGGGGAGAGGCCCTGTCCTTGACCATATACTACAGATGTTGCAAATTAGGCTGAAAAATGCTATGGATTTTATTTTAGAGTTATAAGGTTCAGTTTCATAGTTTTAGAGGCAACATATGTCTCCTAAATTCACTTTTCAATGACCTGTCACACTTTTCAATGTGCTGCTCTGCCTGTGTATTTCTTTTTTAGTGTGTCTTTTCTTCCCGAGCTGTCTCTCTCCCACACATACACACACACACACACACACATACACATACACATACACAAGTTGTGTAACTGACTATGCTTCAGCTTTGCACTTAAAGGCCATTGTATGCTCTCAACCCTGGCAGCCTCCGTTTCTCCTAGCGCCTTGCCTGCGAAGCTTTGTGTTGCATCTAAAAGGGCTAAAAGCTCTCGTATTTCATACCTGACTGTGTGTTCTTGCCTTTTTGCTTGTCACCGTTTGATTGGCAGCTTGAGAGCAGAGAGCTTGCTCCGTACATCATACCCTGCTGGGCTCAGGGATTGTGACGGACTGTGGAAATGTATGGAGAGCTTTAAAAAGTGCTTCTATTCGTCTAGCTGAGAGAGCATTTTCTGATACACAGGTCAGACCAGATGGCGATGAGCACTTAGATTAAAGGGGAAAATGTGTCAAGTGCGTAGATCACAGCCTTTTAAATGATCGGTTGAAAAATATTAGGCTTTCTATGGCTAGTCGATTTTTCATGGGAATCAATCGGTTTGTAATCTGGTAATCAGCTAATTCATGTCAAGAGCTGTTAATGTTTGTCATTTTTTGTTGTGATTAAAGTAAAATAATGTAAGATAAGTTAAACCTTTATTAGCTTCACAAGTGGGAAATAAATAAATGAATAGTAAAATAAGTATGGCATAAAAATGAAAGTAAAGTAAAATAAAGTTACCTCTAATAGACATGCGTGAACACACCACAGCACAGTGTGAACAGTGAAATTCTTTCTCTGATTTAACCCATTCACCGAGTGAAGCAGGGGGCCCAGTGAGCCAGTGAGGGGAGCAGTGTTTGGGGACGGTACCTTGTTCAAGGGTACCTCAGTTAAGACACTAGCAGCAGCCTTCTGACTGCAGGGCCAACACCCTAATCACTTTAAACTGTCTGTATAAACTATCACTTTAGATGTCCACAGATGACAAACGGCCATTTCAGATATAGACTGGAGTGTCTACTATAACTGGTGATAGTGTTGATTCATTCTCTGGCTTGTAATTATGAAACATAAGCATAATGTTGTCACATTTGTGTCACAGGCCAGCTATTTTTTAGTTTTTTTTTCCAGTTTAACATTGCCAAATGAAAATAGCGGAAACAGAAAGATAATTATAATTTATTAGAAGTGTATTAGAAATGTATTATTTATTGATATAATAAATATTGTGTATGTTTTTACTGAATATTGATATTGAATAGTTGATCAGATTCCCTTTGAACTAAAGATGCTGAATTGGGACACAGTCTTTAAGTACTAACACTGGACTTAATAAGAAGTGAGTAAACCTAAGTAAACTTATTTTACACAAATTGCCTTTACTTTGGTGTTGAAAAAAGCTGCCCGGCTCCATGTACTTGAGCTGAATTCTCTTAACCAAACAAAGTACTTAGAACTGATGCTTTTATCACTGATTTTTTTATTTTTTTATTCAACATTTATGCGTGCACAGCAGTTCTCATCAGTCTGGCTCCTTTTCAAACATTAGACATACACAGATCAGTCTGAACAAGTAAGCTGGGCATTGCCTCAGTGGAGGTGGGCCATTTACTTGTTATAGTTCAGCTATTGTCTGATAAGATAACCCTTTATTAATCCCATAGGTGGAAATTTTGCATTGTTATTGCAGCAAGTGTACAGAACAAGAGAAGAAAGTAGTAGCGGCATAACCAATACAATAAAAGTTATACAACACAACAGTTTCTATACACTATAGAAATATCATAATGATATAAACATAGATGTTTGTGAGCTTAACTTTTGTGTCACCAGCTCCGTAGGGCTCCTTTTGCACTTTAATGTGAAAATTTCAACCCAAGACTTTTTATATTGTCCCTGCTTTTTGGTGACATTTGCTGTTTTGGGTCACAAACAAACAAAATCGTGGATAGTAAATGAATACAGTAGTATTGATTCCCATTTGTGACTATTACAAAAATAATTTCCGTGCACAGTTCTGTTTAACCATCTTCTCTTATTCATATTTAAAACTCAAATGTACCTGTTTTAAAGTAGACTGAATCAGAACTTCATAGGCAGAAAAAGGTTGTTTCATGGTGTGCGTTGCAAAAACATATACATTTCTTTGCAGATTCACCCAGGAGATAAAAAAATCTCCAGTTCAGTGAACCTGTAAGTACTGCATTTTAGTACTGAAAAAACTTCAGCATTACCACTTAAAACATGAGTGCCAGACTGGAATATCAATATTCTAATGCCTTCATAAGGAATGTCTATCCACATTTAAAGCTTTTAAAGCACTCAAGGTATGCTTAACAGTGTGGCACACTCACAAGGATCAGGGGGAAATGAGTGAAATCGTATTCTGTCCTCAGCTGTGTGACTTTTTTGAGCCTTGTACTGAAGCTGACAATTTCACGCATTTGTGAAGACATTTGAAGCAAAATGTTACATGTTACTCGCCCAGTTGATAATGTATCACCTCTTCACCCTGAAACGCTCTTTACTTGTTTTGGCCATATGTTCAGGCTTAATGATGAAATGTTCTCTAGTGAGTTTTGATGCATTTGGCTGAATCTGAGTGCCCCTGTATGTCTTAAATGTCACTGTAATTCTAAAGAATGTGTGTTTTTTGCAGGATACAGTGAGAGATGAGGCTCTAGTATCCATCACATTTGGAGTTCTGAGAATTATGAAGATTTATGTCCTCAGCTGGGTCCAAATCTTGAATTGTAAGGAATCTTCTCAGGCAGATTGTCTGTTTACACCTGGACTATCCGAATTTCAGGACAAATATGGTCAACTTTTCAAATATTCAAACAGTAAAGCTTGGGTTTGAAAATAACTACTGTGTTGTACTGTACTGTGTTAAATCAGTAAGCAAAACTTTGCAATCATTATAACAGCCTATGCATTGCTTACGTTCATCCTTTTTAAAGCTTTTAGTGGAGCCCAATATGTCATACAAATACTTAATTTTGTGGAGGACTTAGTGAGAGTTTTTTTTAAGTGTTGGTTTAATCATAGGACTGATGCTAAGTTGTTCGTAGGACAAAACTATGTTGGTTGTAGTTTGTTTTGGAGAAATATACCAATATTTTAATTGTTTGGTCAGAAATGCATTAGGCCCAGTTGACTTGTTTTCATGTTGTTGACAGGTACCATATGCTTATTTGTTTAATTCTATGAGACATTTCATTTGTTTATTGTCTTCCTTCGCAGGTGCAAGGTATTGATACATGAATGTGTGATGTATTTAGAGTGGTTTGAGTGAATGTTTTATTTGAATGGATGAAAGATTGAAATTCAGAGACAGAAGACTACACTTGAAAGAGCAGCCATTTAAAAGCTGTTGTACTCACAAAAATTGGTTGTATTCACAATAAATACAAGACAGGGTGGGAAAACATTCATCATTGGTCAGTTCTTATAGTATGAGTTTAAGAACAAAATAAGTTTCAAACTGGACATATATGTTTCAAATTGGACATTTCAAATCAAAGATCTTTACATTAATTTTGTAATCAGCTAAGATACTAGCAATATCATACTTGTTTATTGTTCAACAATCTGTTGCTTGAAAGAGTTTTGGACTTTTAAAAATAAATGTTTTTTTATTTTAAAAACAAAAATAAATGTAGCTATTTAGTCAACCCAGTGTGTGTCTTCTCAATGCCAGCTTTGGACACAATAAAAAGTTAAATGAAGTACTGCAAACTCACAATAAACTAGTTCATTTAAGTACTACAAACACAGTAGTTATTTTAACTCACTTAATTTTAGTTTTCTTTACTTTACTATCTAGTTTTTCGGAGGCAATGAGTTTGCATACTTTTTAAAGTCATTTCAATGTATTAAGGCTGCTTCTTAGAGCCCCTTACCTTTCACAGATTTGGCCAGGCAGGGATGTTATTTTTGCTTTTTGCTGCTTCATGCCAAATCTCTCAGTGCCGATGCTGACTATCAGTATACTCCTCAACTAAAGCCGCTGATCGACTTCCTAGCAGCATCTAAGTCTTCGTCAAACTGGCACCACTCAGACTCCTTGTGTTTAACAAGCGACAAGATAGTCTACTAAGAGGTGCAGAGCTTAGCAGTGCTCCAGGCCCTGTTCCTCACCACATGTAATGCTTCGAAGCATTGTGTTATTGCTTGCAAAAATGTGACAATGCATGGTGAGCATGCACTGTGTTCGCAGTCTACAAATATAATCTTTCTATAATCTTTTAGTTATATTTGATGTAACTGCTTTGTTGATGCAGTTACATCAAATATGCCTAGCAACACGCCAGTCCAGGTCTAACCAACAGGCCTCCCAGCTCTAGTTTGATTAGTAAATTGTGCCGCAACTAAACACAGTGATTCTTTTTTCTTCTTTTTAACTTTCGTTCAAAATATTGTGAGACTTTTAAATTGTTTTCAGTCTTACTTCGTTGAACATATTGTGAGTGTATTGAACCGTGAGAACTGAACCATCTATAAAACTGGATTGTGAATTTACTGTAGCATTACACTCCTAAACGTCACGATATCTTGAAAGGGAGCCAAACCAAGGATAGAAATGTGAATTGTTGGCATCCTGACTAGAGATGTGTTATTGGTTTTGTCCAATATTGATTCCAATATCTGTGTTAGGCCACACCGCCAGCTCGCATATATCGTGCATCAGTGCATTCTTTAAGTGCAGAAAGTTGAAGAGCAAATGTTTGTTCTTGTATGTATTGGTTCTAAAATAAACGTTGGCTTCTGAAAATGGCAGCCACAATTAATGATCAGTGTCTTAGTGAGCAGAGGTGGAATGTGAAGCAGTGAGGGAGAGCAGCTTGTTTTGACAGGAGTGTTTGCACTTAGTGAACAAGTGAGAATTTAGAAGAGGAGAGACATGAGTTTTATATATATATATATATATATATATAGATATGATATGTATAACAAGTAGCTTACTACCAGAATCTGAATCAAGAGATTAAGGCTGCCAAGATTAGTGGAATGTCAGGGAAAGCAGCCTACTTTGCCATCTGATATGCATATACACAGTAGCCTACTTCTCCACCTTAATGCATATACACAGTAGCCTACTTCTCCACCTTAATGCATATACACAGTATCTTTCTCTGTCTCTCTCTCTCTCTCTCTCTCTCTCTCTCTCTCTCTCTCTCTCTCTCTCTTCTCTCTCTCAAACACACACAAGCAACATACTTAAATGTGGCAGTTGTGGCTGAGAGGTTAGTGCTATAAAGCTGTGAACCTGGAAATCACAACGACCTGTTCTTTTGTCCCTCAGCCTTCTGGACATCCTACACATTATTCTTCACAGGCTTTATTAAATGGACTTTTGTTGTTATAATGACTTCAGGATGTTCCAGTATGACTCAGAATGCATGGTTGGTCTAATCTCCTATGTTCAGCTTCTGCTCTGCCCTAGAAACACACATTTTCGCCATTATTGCACTGAAATTATGGCTATGGCTTACCATGTGTCCCAAGTAATTAGACCCGTGCAAATAATGGACTCCATCAGGGGACTGTTTCTCATATAAAAGTCAGTCGTGCTGTACTAGTGAATCAGTCCACTACAGATATATGGCACGGCCTTTCAGCTGGATTTATGCTCTGAAGTTGTATTAAAATACTATTAAAATGTGTGTGTCACCTTCCCAAGAAGAGAAGAGTGAATAAGCTGCATTAGAATGCATTGGTTAATTTCAGGAAGAGAGTAATGTTGTTTTCATTGTGTGAATTTACAAAAAGAGAGCATCTAAATATTGTCCAGCATGTTCCAGCAATATGTCTGGGCCTGGGAGTATCCTGGCCTGCACATTTGAGTGTTTTCACTGCTTGCAACACACCTGGTCCAGCTAATCAGCTCTTTAAAAAACCCTAACTGAGCTAAAGTGGATGTGTTAACACAGAAAAAACACTACCATGCAGAGGCCCTCGAGACTTGAGTCTATATCGTACATATCATACACAGTCAGTGAGTGTATATATTTTATGTATGTGAGTGTATATAGTGAGTGTATATAATTATCACATAATCAATGAATGTCAGACTCAAGTCAGTTCTCTTCTTCTTTGAATGAGAGAAAGCAACAATTCCAGAGTCAATGGTCTTTAGCCTTCATTATGATCGGTCTTCTTCTTTGTATTTACAGGTTCTGAAAGTGCGTGGTCTGGCATGGTATCTTCATTCTGCAGGGCTGATCAGCGGTGCAATGCTGGTGTTTGGGGGAAACACTCACTATGAAACGTTACTCAGCAATGGGGCCAAGTGTTTTTTCTCTGAAATTCATTCCTACGATATTGGTATGAAGTGCTTCATCATATGTTACCAATTCTAATGGGATACCAGTAATTCATTTTGCGCATTTCATTTCTGAGAACATGACATTAATTGTTTTAGTGGCTTTATTTAGTCAACAGAATAAACAGCAAATAAATATAAAGATTCATAAATAAGATGAATTAGTACTTTATATTAATTTATATGATATTAATGTAATATGTATTTTTAATTTGTACAGCTCTTAGACTTTAATTCGAAATCATAATGCAGGTTTTGCTGCAGGATGCAATTCAAGGGTTAAAGCTGTTTTTGAGCATTGTATAGATTCTAAAATGCCAGATCGGCTGAGGTTCCCCAAATTTGCAGTTTGTGCCAAATGTTCTAAAAGCAGACCAATTATCAATCTGTGATTTTATTTATCTATTTGATAAATTTTTGAAAAAGGATTCAGTGCTGTAAAGGCCCTTGTTTGGCATGCTGAGTCTGGCAGTTTAGTTGGATATGGTGTGTTAGTAGCAAAAGTGAGAGAAGCCTATATGGCTGGAATGCACAGTTGAAGCATGTGTGAAAGCCCAGCATTTCTTAGTCGTGTGCATGAATGACAGTGAGGGCATCCAATGCATGCGTACAGTGTCTCTGTAATTAGATCTGTATGGTTCCCTGGTGGTAGACCTCCAAGTGTGGAGCCCCCCAATAACTTATATTGTTTTCGTCTCACATTACACCCACTTTCCTGTATGGTCACAGTCTGGAGCCATGCTAAATCTCAGGGATATGCTGGGCATGAGTGGGACATTACCAATGAAACTGGAGATGTAACTGGAGACAAAGCCTATGGGTGGCTTTTCCACAAGGTGGAGGGCTGTGATGGAGAGTGAAGGCGACCTTTGCCTTGCGTAGTAAACTTGAGCTTAGTTTCATAGTAAACTGGAGTTCTATTTGGGGAGGTGCAAATGAGGTTTACGAGGGCTGTATGGCAGATTGCTCCATATCCTAAATTGCTGCAAATGCTGCGCAGTCATGCAGTGTTACACTACCCAATTTGAACTCTCATGATGCATACCGATCAGATATGCTTTGCGACATGTGCGTGGGAAGTAATGTTGTCACAGGACGTCTGTAATCTATATGATCCATTTGTGTGCTTGAGAGATACACGTATAAATTACAGAATTGGGAATGCCTGCTCGACTTTCACATTGTTGCCGCTCCATAAACATTCCATGCATGATAGTTTCATTTTCCACTGCTTGGGAGGTTGGGATGCACTGGTAATGATTTTTTATGGCCAGTCCCAAGTCCATTTTCTTCACAGGCAATTTAAATGTGTTTTGGATGATTCTCATTAGGTTTTTTTTTTTATTTTTTTACCTGAAACCCAAACAGTAGGAACTTAAAGAACACATCAAACCATTTCCAGTACGTTTTGTTAACCAAAGTTACAGCATTACAACATTCATTAACCTGGACAGGCATTTTAAATTCCTAAGTGAAAAAACAGAAAAATCAAAAAGCACCTGGCTATGAGTCACGAAACATGTTGGGTACAGGTGTAACATTGGCATTGAAATACCTGCCTCACCAAATTCACAGCAGATCACAGCACAGATTGGGCAAAATCAAATTATGTACTGTACAGTTTGCCAATTATTGATTGTGTGTTTTGAGCAAAATTCCGCTGGTCTGACATCTCTACTCTGAAGTAAGCACATTTCATCCTAATGTTTAAATTTGTCAAAAGAAATGTTTAATTGAATTTCTCTTATTGCCTTTTGCCTAACAGCCTATCTAGTTGTAGTCTTTAGTAGGTCTGTGTCAGTCTAATAAGAGCTAAAATCGTCATGAACTTCCACACAAACTAAACTTTGAGCCACACAGAGCAACACAGATAAGCAGTTATTGTGTTTCAAATAACGTCTTACTTCCTATGCACTGCACTCTTATAATCGGCACAGATCCATGCCAAAAGCACAAGAAGTGGTAAATTGTCATAATATGGCAAAACAACTCCATACATAGATTTCCCCAGTTTGTACTGATTCTCAAGGTGTCGGATGTCATGCTGATCTTTAATTAGTGTTCCTATGTCACAGAGAATCAAAGTTATTGTAATTTAAAAGCCTGTAATAATGACAACTGTTTCTGCCAGTAAAGAACAAAAATGCTGCAGTATCAGTATCGGACATAAAAAAAGAGATATTGTGCCACCCCTAGTTTTGTCTGAGCATTGCCAGTGTACATATCCATCATTTTTGCTACATTTGAGCAGTGATGGGAATAACGACACTATCATTAACAGCGTTACTTACGGCGATACTTTTTTCAGTAACAAGTAATCAAACGAATTACTGTTTCCCGTTACAACGTCGTTACCGTTACTGACAAAAAAATGTGCGTTACTATAACTGATAACACTGAAGCGGTTTTCATGCGAGCAGCGTCTCTCTGAGCCATAGGACCTCTCTTTCTCTGGGGGGTATGTGTTTGTGTGTGTTCGGGGCGGGACACATAACCAGTGATGATGATTGGTGTGTCTGTAAACGTGGTGTTACTGAGAATGCGATGATTGGCTTAGACTGAGTAAATTTCCATTGTTTGCCAATCAGAGGCAGAGCAGTGCGGGGTCACAACAACATCCAGGAGTCACAACGACTGCAAGTTCAAAGGTAGCTTTTGCAAACTGGATGTATAAGCACTACTTTTCCCTCGCTGAGGTGAAAGGCAAACATTTTGAATTTGATAGTTGTCTCTCACGTTGTCCCCCAACAACATTAAAATAGTGTAGATTAGTGTACAATGTTTTATATTGCTTTTATAGTTGTATTAAATTAGATTTTTTTTAAGTAACGCAATAGTTACTTTGCCTGGTAATTAGTTACTTTTATAATGATGTAACTCAGTTACTAACTCAGTTACTGTTTGTGAGTAGTAAGTGGTAACTTTAACTAATTACTTTTTTAAAGGTATGTGCCCGACACTGTTGGCAACCCACTGCTTCCCTTAGTGAACTGGTTAAATGTAGAGAAAGAATTTCACACTGTTCACATTGTGTGCTGTGCTGTGCTGTGGTGTGATCATGCATGATCATGCGTATAAGGACCACTTTACTTTAACACTCACATTATATCATAATGTTGTTAGTTTGTTAATTTGTATTTATACTAATGTTAGTGTTTTTTGAATAAATGAATATTTGTTGTCCAGTGACTTTTACATATCACTTTCTCATATGCCTAAAACTTTTGCGAGTACTGTTTTCAATAAGAAGTCTGAGAGGAGGGTAAATGTCAGTGTGGGTGGTAGGAGCCTAGTGGGTAAAACACTTGCATGTGAACCTGATGACCACAAAGTCACAAGCTCACACCCTTACTTTCTACTATTGTGTCCTTGAGCAGGACACTCAACCCTCTGTTGCTCCAGTGAATCTCCCTGTAACTAATGATTCTAAGTCACTCTGGATAAGGGCGTCTGCCAAAGGCTGTTAATGTAAATTATTGGGTTAATCTAGAACATATCAACAGTAAAAATTATATTATTTGTAGTCATACATGTGCATTTTTAATATTATTAAAAGAAAGTAGAACTGTGCTGCAGTGACTGGCATCACTCTTAGCGCTCAGTCTGAGGAGCAACCTGGAGAAAAGAAAAACACTTACCTTTTTTCTTCCTCTTACGATGTTTTTTCTTTCTGTCTGCACCATCAGGATTGCGCATTTCTGACTGGTTGACTGGAAGATTGCAGAACATGTTACAATTATCTGAGTGGAAATTTTACCATAACTGTTACCAGCTACAGTGCTGGAGGAAAAAAATGGTGTTGACCTACCATAGTATGGTGCACTCGCATTTGGTCTTTCTCTGGAATCTGACAGTAAAAAAGGAATTTAATTGATGTGTTTCTAGGTTTTTTTGCATTTTTTTTGTTCATAATGAACGAAATAAAAAGAAATTACCTTTGTTTTGAGGACTGTGCCTTTTCCAAACTGTATTGGGATCATCATTTTCTACAGAACAAAACAAACAGCTCCAATGAATCGCAGTAACAGTTGTTTGAAAATGACACAATAATATTCTATATAATAATATGAATACAATATTATATAATAATAGTATTTAATATTACAAACGACTCATTTAATTGTCATGCTACATAAAAAACATGTCAAAATGTATCAAATATTTCCTAATCCAATATCAAGCAGGCCTATCACAGTTATGAAAACTGGTGTAATGGTCAGGTGTCCCAATACTTTTGTCCATATAAATGTGCTTTTAGAAAGTCCTGTGACTATGGGCAAATTCCATATCCATAAATGTAAGTTTAGAGGTAAGAAACCATGCTTTATTGGCTTTAGCAAAGAGTTCACACAATATATTGAGTCAATTCAATACTATAAAATACAAAAAACAATCAAAGGTGAATAGCTTGTCCTGTTTTAAAAGTCTTTATATAGTTCACTGACCACCCAGCATTGCCTTTTATGTGAAAAAAAAATAGTGAATTTTGTTGTTGCACCTGTTTAAAATATTAATGAAGGAAATTATGAACAACAATAGGAAGTCCTATGACTGGAGTAGAACCATGTTTTATAATGTCTGTAACATTGTAGAAATATGAAATACTGTTCTGTCTTGAGAATCGTTATGCCGCAGAGGGATGAAGGCACAAAAAATATCTATGAGGTTCAGAGTGCCGTCAAGTGTCTGATCAGCGTGAAAAAATTTCTTCCCTAATGATCTTGAATGAATCAGTGTTCTTCAAACCCCACAACATTATGTGGATAATAAAATGAATGCATACCATAGACAGTCGAACTGCGGTGGTGGTCTGGAGGAAAAAAGAGACAAGACTGCTACATTCAAACATATTTCACTTGAGTAATGAGTTATTATCAGCTCAGATGTCAGTAATCTGTAAAACCCATGGGATTTCTTTAACACTCTATAGTACAGAATTGGCTCTCAGATCCTGTTTTCCAACTACAGACTTCAAACCACTGCGCTGTTGCATTTTCCTAATTTGTGATGGGTGTGTTCAGGGTCGAACATCGGAGTGTGGTTGTTTAAATGTATAAATATGGTGTGACATGTATAGTTTAAAATAAAAAAAACATGCAATAAATCTTATGAGGGTAAAATGTGTCATCACAGATGATTCAGAGACACAAGCAGAAAATACTGTGTCATTTGTTTAGTGTACAGATTTAAAGGCCAACAGGTAGTAACATACAGTACATTATCAAAACATTTGTCATGGTGCAAACAATGTAAAAATACTCTTGGAGCCACAACATGGTCTTGAAGGTCCAGATGTACCCTAAATATTTTTTTTTACAAAAGTTTAAATGGGACATATTATGGAAAACTCACTTTACTTAGAGTAGGTCTATGGGCTACAAAACATGTTTGTGAAGTTCTTTGAACAAAATCTCTCTCACATAAAGACCTCACTAGCTGTATTCTTCACAGTTTCAGTCCCTTTCAAAATGAGCCCATTGTGATGTAATACTGGGCCTATTTGCATAGAACTGCCCCTTATCTGTCGAGACCCCACCCACAAGATTAGTTGAAGATCCGGCACTTTTCCTGCTGGTTCGACGAGCACAGATAAACTGAGCACTGTAGCTACAGACAAAGGCAATTTACACACGAAGAGTTGTGTTGTTGCTGCAAAAAACAGCACACATTCTACACTTTTCCCCAAACAAAGAAAACCAAAGACCTGCTTGACTCCATTTCATTTTTTTCGATGACCACATCCCAACAACAATCTGTTTCGTTCCACCTCAAATACTGCTATTTAAGGTGGAGCGGAAAATTCGAATAAGGAGCTAACTTCAGCGTCGTGGAGGATCTGTACCTACTATCCATGACGTCAGCAGATGAGGGAGATGTAAATACTTTCAAATACTGACTTTTGTGTTTCTATCGCAGTTAAGTTTGAACTAGCTTCTTTGTTTCATTTCATTTTGTTTCGTATGCATGGGATGGGTGGGGCAATAGCTTATTTGCATAAAAGAGACAGAGCCCTGAAACGACTTGTTTTGAAAGGGTCTAAAACTTCGAAGAACGAAGCTGGTGAGATCTCTTTATGTGAGAGTGATTTTGTGCAAAGATCTTCATGAACATGTTTTGTAGCCCATAGACCTTTTATAACTTGTTCTTTACATAATATGTCCCCTTTAATGCCCTTTAGTATAGAAAAAACATGTAATAAATAAATTAGCCCAAACATGGACTCTTAGTTTTGCTGCATGCAGTTAATGAATGTAAAGCTTTGCACGTTTTTGCATTTTTATTAATCAGAATGTAAAATACCTTCACTGGGATATTGTTCAAACAAAGACGCAAAATGCTTAAAATGCCCTAATCATATTCCTATTAGATATACTAACAGAGTACTGATGCCATTATTGAGACATTTAAACACTTTCTATCAAGTTGCTTACCTGTCTGTGAATGGCTGCCAACAGGGTCGGCTCTCTCAGGGTGGATAAAGTGTCCGTCACCGTGTCCCCTGTCGGTGTTCACATATTCAACCTCATCACACTCTTCTCCTTGCATGTTCTCATAGTCCTCGCCCTGCTCGTGGCCCTCCATGTCTTCATAGTGACCTTCACTATCTTGTCTCTCAGCGCTTGAAGCACGTCCTGCTCTTTCTTTCTTTTCAGGGAGTTTAGATGCTGCTAATTTGATCGAAGCCACAAAGAGACACAGGTTCATAAATGGGTTAACAGACACTGGTGTGTAAGTACATCTGATTGGATCTTGAACAGTACTCACTCTGGTTTTGTGGTGAGTCGACATGATAAGAACCAGTACATTTTTTTACACACTTTCCTGCAAAAGAAATGAGGTCAGACTTTTCTTACACTGTGGACAACATGCCGTATAAAGTGATCAAAAAGAAGGGAGGTATATATAAAAAAAAGCTCACCCCTGAATTCAAAGGCAAGGGTACATATGATCAGGATCAAAATAAAGCCTGCAGTTCCAGCAACAATGTAGTACCAAAAACTCGAAGCTGCATCTAACAGAAACAGCAAACAAGCTAATTCACATGCAGCAATGGTCCAAACACCTTTCACACCAGTTGAGATAATGGGTTTATCGGTCAAATTCATTAACAACTTGTAAAATCAAATTGTGTTCCTTTCATTTGTTTTCAGGACGGTATACAGTCACCTTTGACCAAATTTGTGTTTTACTTTCTACTAATACTCTTTTAGTAAACCTGAGTATATCGGAGATGAAAGGTATCTACTGTTTTATGGTGAACCTTAATTCCATCACACTCTTTCATTAGCTTTTCTCACGTTGCCACACACTGTTTACTAAAATCGACAAAAGTTATATTTTATAATGATGCTACCTGTCTTTACCTATATTGGTTTCTTTACTGTCAGAATAATAAAAAAAGGTCAATGTTAAATTAAGATACCTAACAAGGTACCATGTAAATGTACCTTCAAAGGTTCATCGGATTCATTTGTGTACTTTAAATAAGTTTTCTGTTAACTGTTCCATGATAGAGGTGTATATTTGGACTTTTTCATATGTTTTAAATAAAACAAATAAAAAAGAGAAGGCTAGATATGGTGTATGGATCCAATGCTAATTAATATATACTGAATCGGAATATGGCACAGTCATATTCCTGAAATAATTGCACACGGTTGTGTTTGAGTTCTGGTTCTCTTCACCTGAAGACCTACCCTTAAACATAGTCATTTTCAAATAGTGACGCTGGGAATATGTTCCCACCATGTCGGCCAGTGATCAAGTATTTACCCTGTATCAAACCTTCTCAAGGCAGATAAGCTGAAGATTGAAATACCACCTTTTCTGGGGAATAAAAAGAATGCATAGAAATAATATAACTATTGACTATATAATTATTGTATATTATTTTGATATGTTCTTTTTATTCCACAGAAAGTAGGTATTTCAATCTTGATTGTGTACATTCTTGGTGAATCAAACAACAGTAGTTATAGCAATCGAGAAGCAAATCTATTTTAAGTGCTACTACCATTCAGCTATGCTTCCCATGGGCTTACCTTCCTCTTTCAGTTTGATCTCCATGCTCTGACACTCCTGGCTCAGCTGGCAGCAGTACATGCCCAGGTCAGAGGCTTGCAGTCTATGAATGAGGATGGAGAAATTCCCTTTGTCAAACAAGTAGGGGAACACTGTCACCCTGCCATCTCTGGGATCCTCAAAAGTAACATTTCCATCAGGCCTGATGCTCAGGAGGCTTGAATTCTGGCTCCACTGGGCTTCGTCCGTCTCTCTACTCTGTCGAAGGCGGCATGGGAGCGACACCTCCGAGCCCAGAGAGGCGATGAGACTGGTGTTGAAACTGACGCTGTTACATGGTCCTGGACAGTTTTGTCCTTGACAAAGAGGAGATCCATTACCATGTTACACATATCTTTTACATTTGAGCTTTTTTAATCAAACTTATGTGTGAAACCATGCACAGATTTGTTCAAGTGTCACTTCACAACCACAATGTACCCTCAAACCCTTTTTACAGATAAGAGAGTTCTGCATATACATTGTTGAAAAAACACCATTTGAACTTACCATTTGAGGACCTGAGTGCACCAAAAAGCATCAAAAGGCAAGCCAAGTATTTCACCTGCATGTCATACCAACACCACATTACAACCAAGACCCGAAGGCAGCACAGAAACAGATAGCTTGTAGGTGGACGTCCTTTGTCACTTCCTGCAAACATGCAACCACTTCTAAATCCAATGTGTGGACATGTGTTGTGTTTGCTCACTAACCAGTACAAGAATGTCACATGAATTCTGTCTGTTGCATGTAATCAGCACTTTTCTTGTGGCTGACAATACCACATATGTACTGTCGTTTCAGGGCCATCGGTACTGACCTTACTTAAATTAAACAATTACTTATACAAGGTTGCTACTGACGACGGATTGCGAGTGGAGTGGAGCTTGCACGAGGCCGTATTCGAGTTCTAGTTATCTACACCTGCTCACCACATCCTGTTGCACACTGAGGGAAAGCTTGGTGCAAATGGCAAATGCATGAGCAGAATAGCAATAAAATGTCTTTGCACTTTAGAGTGGCCACAAACAGTAGTTTATCTTACAAACAAAACCAATCAAATCAATAAATTCGATGAAGAATTAGTGGCTCCTTTAGATAGCGGGTAAAAAAGACTTTCTGTTTGATGGATTCATACTTATGCTACACTTTCAAGAAGACAATATCCCTGAAGTTTAAAAAGCTGTTGGTGGTACCATCAAGAATACATATTTAGTGATTTATTTGGGGAACATAACTGGACCATGTTCCAGGGCATTTATATTGTTTTTAATTAGCAGTGACTACCCACACCCTTTTATTTTTAGTGTCTTCTGCATGATGGCCAAATATGCATCAATGAAAAAAATAATTATACTGAAAAAGCATTCGCTGAGTCATCCTGAGTGGTTAAATGTGCTGTTTTGGAGGAACTAACTGAGACAGAATTGTTTACAATGACGTAAACTAGATGTCTGAAATGTTTAACAGCACTTTCGCAGAAAGGGAACCATTTACTGTATGAATTATAATAACTAAACGATAAATAATGAATGAATATTGTATTTGTCTTACTGAAAATGGGATCATGATAATGGAGCTGTGAATGGAAAAGTGGTATTAAAATATACCGTGCTGTAAGCTATAGACATAAGCAAGGTATAACAAAATTGTATACAGTAACCCCTCACTTTTACACGGATCAGCATTCGGATTCAGTCTAAATATAGAAATATACTTGCTGTTAACTACGTACGTACAGCTGCGGTCAGTTTTTGTGCACATACTCTTAATTTACTCGGTCTGATCTGCACTCAACAGACAAGATGTCCACGTCCACGGAATTTATATGACATGACAGGACCTCTTCACAGTGACAAAATAGCATGCAATTAAAAGTTGGCAAGAGATTTCAAACATCTTGGATGTTAGTTTGGAAATTTGTAAAAACAAGTGGTGACAACACATTGTGTCTGTGTTATCCAGCACATTTTATTGCTAGTTAATTTAGTAATTAATTTAT
>JBBPDB010114448.1:0-19171 GCA_037974465.1 Brachypetersius altus
ACAGGACACAGCTGAGACAAAGGGGAACACGTGACCAAAACAAGCTTCAAAATAAAAGCCAAACAGAAAGCACACAACCAAATCAGGGGAAAACAGAAAATAGCGGCCCTTAACGGCCACCAGCCGTAACAGCTGCGTATCAGTATCGGCCCGTGAGTCATTTGCTACCAGGCCAGACAGAAACACAGAATAAAATATTTTATCAGAGTCTGAAAGACCTTTTATTTTGAAAAAAAAATGCTTGTCTCAATCACATGCTATGGCATATCAAAAATTAAGCCCACAAGTTTGCATAAAATGAATAAAAAAACAAATGCATTTTGTTTTTAGTTGTATCTGTACTGGTCCATAAAAACATTGTTTTACATGAAACCGGTCTGTGGCGCAAAAACTGGTTGGGGGCTGCTATAGATTGGATTGAGACATGAAGAATTTGAGGGCCAAGTCAACACCATGATTCTCAAAACATTCCTGAAAAATGTTTGCAGTGTGGCAGAGCACATATTCCTGCTGATAGAGGAAAGTGCCATTACAAAATGACGTTGCATACTTGATCAACAGCAATGGGGTTCTAGTCACATGTTAGTGCCAAACTAACGTAATTTCACATGAACATTTTTGTATATTAATGTTCTACATTAATATACAGCTTGTATTTTTGCACAGAAAAGCCCATACGCTCTCAGATTCTGTTTCGCTTACAAGTGATCTATTGGTCCACATTGATCACAACGACAGATCAGTAAATGCCTGTATAAGTAAATCTATGCTGAGTGCACAGTAGGTATTTTCAAAGCACTGCTAAATGAGAGCAAAGGGACACTGGGTCCAGCTGTGTTACCCTCTTCATTCTGCACACTGGCATTAATGGCCCACGCTCTGAAAGGAGAAAATATCAGAAGGATATTGCAGTCGATGAGACCAAGCCTTAAAAGGTTTGCAGAATGTAGCCTTCACTTATCGAGTCCTGACACTCTCGCTCTAGCCTTCCAAAAAAAACACGGCTGCCTTTAAAGAAAGAAATCAAGAAACAGTTGAAGAGGCATTCATCAATATCATATAAGTGCAGTTCTTCAGTTGACATCAATTTGATAAATACTTAGTATGTTACTTAGTATATTAATATGAATGTTCCTGAATGATTCTAGGCTTAAATGTTCTGTAGGAAAAGTTTCATTGGAAACTTTTAATTTTCATTCTAAAGGTTCTTTACACTCATGTATGCAATTTACAAAAGTGTTCAACAAAAGAACATCCGCTAAAAGGCTCATGAGAGAAACAAATAGTTGTTCTTCTGTGATATTACTCCAAAGAAACCCTTTTCTGGCACTTTGAAATTTAAGAATAGGAACAAGGTTGCACATATCTTCATGGTTTTGTAGGATACATTTTGAAAGATGGGTTGATTCAATGAAGTACTGCAAAGCTTTCTGCCTCCCCTGATTTATTGTAGCCCTGTGCTACATTTGAATTATTTGGAATTATTTTTTAATGCCTGTATTTTATTTGAATTTTGAATATGTAAATGTTTATTTTCTGTAGTTTTGGTTAAAAGTACAAAAAAAGAACAGAGTTGGAGAGAGTTATGCTAAAGTAGAGGAGTGACCCTGGTGGACAGCAGACTGGTGGAGGCTAGGCCTGCAACAAAGTTTTGGGAAATATTTTAGTTTATTTTTGCCGGCATAGGACTTTCCTTTAATAACTAATGAATGAACTGTTGTTGGAATTTGTTGTACAGTAAAACCTCTTCCTTTTATTTTGCTTATTGTGGTGTACATTTGATTTATTAAGTAATATCATTGGTTCATTGGAGAATAAGCTAATAGAGCATACGCTAAAACCCAGCATACACAGGTACGTATATCGTGCTATTGCTAATTTATAAGAACTCAGGCTGCCCCATATGAAGATTAAAAGTAAATTCTAAGTGGTATGCCCTTAACAGGGGCATAGGGGTGCTATATTATGTAACAACCCTACTTGGGGTATGAATCGAGAAAACAATGGACGAAAAAGTTTCTTCTGTTGATCCACTGACAATGAGTTGTTCACAAAATATAAAGATTTTTTTTCATGAATCATAAAACATAAGCTAATTTTAGAAATTTTAGAGGTTTCAAAAGTCACAGTTATGATATGATAATAAAACATATTTTGTGCTAGGTGTAACCCTTGGAATACTCTGTGGCGTTGTCAGAGATTTGCAAATAAAGTCACAAATATGCTTCTTCTGTTGCCTTTTCTTGCATCAGACATTCTATTTTGGTGACTAATTCCTTTTTACGAGAGCCATTTTCATCATCCATTACATTTTGTCAGACGCAGCTGTTTACCAGGTATGAGAACTTTAATACAATCATCTGAGATGATGCTAATTAATTACTAACATATACTGTATGTCCAAAATGTGTACCAACCTGCATGTCCTGCGGATTTTCTGAAATAAAGAGCATTAATAGGGAAGATTGTCTCCCCTTTGGAGGTGTTGGATGACTTGTTAATCCTGAATGGTTGCTCCATCACTCTAGAGATTGTAGTTCCACTGTAGTTCCTCATTTTACATTTAAAAGTTTTTCATTAGTGAATTAAAACTATTCTTCCATGGCAAAGAATAGATAGAACTCACAAGTGGAGGGCTGTTACAGAATCTCGTTTACAAAGCACTCAAATAACACTCTGTGTGAGATGAATCAAACAGGTGGTTGTAAAATGACCTAATCACACCACACATACACACACAAACACACACACATAGACACATAAACACACACGCATAGACACATACTCACAGATACCCCACACTTTACCCCCCCCCCCCACACACACACACACACTCTAAGGACAGCCACACCTGTTAGGTAATGGTGGCAGTTGGTGTCTGCTTAAGCAGAACACACCCTACTAACATTAGCCTCATTAACATAAAAAATGACAGCTGTTGCCATGGCAACACTGAGCGGGTTTCATGTGGTGACAGTGTTCCCATTTTCTACAGCTATTCCGCATGCATTTTACCAGAGAGGCCCAATGCCTTATAATATAATATAATATAATATAATATAATATAATATAAGGAACAATGAAAAAAACAAAGAAGCCTTAGTTCCACTCACTTCCTGTTTGACATATCCCCCACAAACTGAGTTTAGCTTACACAGAATGAGGGATGACATCACTGTGTACATCACACATTGTAATAGTATGATTGAGAGAGAGCGAGAGAGAGAGAGAGAGAGAGAGAGAGAGAGAGAGAGAGAGAGGGAGAGGGAGAGGGAGAAGGAGAGGGAGATGGCCTGATTTTCTGCATTCCTCATTATCACTCAGACAGCCTGAGTGTGCTCTGCGCTGAACAGGACTGCAGGATTAATGAAAGGTCCTGCTTGTGGTTCTCTGAAAGGATAAATGGATGAATCAGAAATGAAACAGTGTGCCAAACGAACAAATTAGCGTTCAGTAAAATGCTGCAAAAACCCTTTCATTTATTCTCATGAGCTGCCACAGTCTCAGCCCTGGCCTTCGCTCACAATTGAATTAAATCCCACGCTGTCCGGCCGTCGCTGCCTCTTCTTTTATAAACGCAGAAGCCTTCCTTCGCCCCAGAGAGCTTTGTGGTCACAGTTAAAGCACCACTCAGTAATACTGCAGCCAGCCCTGCTCGGCCCCTGCCCGGGGCTTTTCAGCAGCCCATTATTTTAAAATACAGCCAAATCCTTCCTGCATCCCAGCATTGAGGAGTCATTGAAATGGAGATGTGGGGCTCCGGTGGGGCATGCTATCACTGTCACATATGGATCCACAGTAAAGGGTCAGAAACACAGAGCAGCAGAAACCTTTGCCACCACTATTAGAAACTTTACTTCCAGTTGCGCTCTGGATGCTAAAAGAGCAGGCTTTTAGAGGAGGGCTCAGACCTCTACATTACAGCATCACTTCTGATTTCATAAGACCAGCTAAAGTTCATAAAGTGACCAGTAAAGTGACCATGAGGTGCTTTATGTAATAAAGTGGCCAAAGAGTGGAAGCACAACATTGGCATTTCTAATAAAATGGACAGTGTAATAAATGGAAAAAATAAGAGACACTATTGCACCAGACCAGGTAGCACTATTGCTCCAGACTACAACCCAGGTTTATGATTTACTTGCGCTTTTTGGTCCCTCTGTGATTCCGCCTTACTTCTTCTTCGTCTTACCGTGTATTCTCTGAAAGATCATGTACTGAACTGTGACCCATGTACCGTGACAGTTCGGTACAAATACATTTACCGTTACAGCCCTGATATATACATATATATTTTATAACACATGGCTACACACTTCCATTGGAACTGCAGTTAATGGCAATTCCATTCCCAGACAAATATTTTTGCCATAAAATAAGCCGCATGAGCAGCAAAATGAGGTGGACATAACATTTATACACCAACCAACTCTTATACAGGCTTATCAATCCGATTGATATCGGATACACTTTTCATGTTAAAGCCTTGATTTATCAGGACAAACACAGATACACATCTGAATCACCAATGGCTTGGTTCAAGATGCCTTCAAAAAAATGTGAAATGTGCTGCCTTCCATGACATCAGACCTGCAAAAATAACATCACGATAACGATTATAAAAACCAACGAATCGTGCCGCCAATTTTTGCCCACTCGGTGCGTAGGCACTGCAGAAGTGAATGGAATACCTCTACTGACTACTACATATATATCTCATGTTGACAGGTCTAGCAGAAGAAGGATTGATCTTTCATATGAGAAAGACAATCGATATGTTATTCTTATCCTCCAATATGAAGCTGTGGTGAAAACAAAGAAACAGGTTATGTGAAACCTTGCCAAAAGATTTCATTCTGCTCCATGGTTTTTAATACATCAAGAATTAAAAAACAGCCTTGTTTTCAGAGGTGTCTGTGGGGTAGTGTAGATATACATGTTATTTATTACTACAGCACTGGAACTTAACAGAGTATACTGACGAGTCTATTTTTTAGAAATGTAGACAGCAGAGGAGTACTATGCTAGTAGGTTAAGTCTAAGATATTGGAACATTTCTGCATAGATAAACAAATTATTGGCCAGTTTGGCTGTGACAAAAAGCGTTAAGGGGACATTCCAAATTCAAATTCAAATAAAGGGATAATGGAAGACTAAATACAGAACAGCCAGTAACTTACCCGACTTATTGGAACACCATCCTATTAAAATTGAAACCATAGTTCAGGGGTCAGAGTGAAGAAGATGCTGGGAGACAGGTCAGCGAAAGGTCATATTATCAGATATGAATTAATTAGAAAGCTCTGTCGGCAGAAGAAAACGAATAGAGCTTTGTGGGGTGTCTGCTTTTGAGAGTGGAGAAGGGAGCAACATGTTTCTGTGGATCCCAAAGGATCCTTTATTAAATTTGCTTTGAATTAACGCTTCAAGTATAGTGTTGGAGAAGAGATGAGATTCATATTTTTTTTTTTGAGAAATGTACAGATGATCATCCAATTTTGTCTTTTTAATTATCAAAATATTCAATTTCTTACCACAAAGGGTTGTTTACGTGGAATCATAGAAGAACTATTTTTGGTTCCCTGGACAAATTATTCTTGGATGGCTTTCCTAGCATCTTAAAGTTCTAACACATAGGTTCAAGGGGCATCTCTAAAATTTCAGAAACATTTTAACTGCATAACTTTAAACGATTCTGTACATTCATACATCACAAAAATGGTCTATTGTAGGGACATGAAATGGTTCTTTAATGGCAAAGCTCAAAGAACCTATTAGAAGAGTGTACAAAGGCTAGGGAAGTGGTGTCTTTAAGTAGCATGGTGTAAAACCCCACCTTGACCAAATAAAAATATTATTTTAATTTTAAAAATGCAAAATTAAAACTGCACTGGGGCATGTCCAAAACTGCAAAAGTTTGTTGGAGGTTAAATATTGTAACAGATGGCCTAAATCATCTCTATGTTGTGAGTTTCACACTGTAAAAAAATGATTTAATTTTAAAATTTAAGTTAAAATTTAATTAAAATTACTTTGCTGCCTTTATAATAAAGCAGATTCTTTTTCCGCTGGGGTTTTGGAGAGAGGTTGGTGAAGGATGACATTAAACAAAACATTTTTATGTTTGTTGACAAGGGCAGAAAGAACAGACAACAAAAACTAATAAAATAAGCTTACAATTTGACAACTAAAGCAAAATGTAATTTCAACCACTTCACACCACTTGCAGAGTCAAAGATTTCTTCTGAGACCTCTGTAAATGTTACTGTTCAGACTTGTTGAGACCCCATGTATTTCACACTCTGCTTGGCAGGAATCAAGGCTTCCCTGCTCAACACTGGATACAGAAATGCCTACACTGTATACTAGACCTTATTGTACAGACTTAATAACTGAGCAGCGGTTCTGTGTTCTATAAGTTTGGTTAGAGGATGGGCAACACATGCAGGTGATCCATGGTAATGGAATTGGTCTGGATGGCAGGAAGTTAGCAGTAGAAGGAGCAACAGTTTATTTTGGATTCTTTAGAGTAGTTGTAGCTTTGGTTTGGAGGATGTGCAGCACCCATTTATTCTAGAGTGTAGATGTACAAGAAACCCCAATGATGGTTAATCAAGCTAAACAGAAAGTAGGCTTGCTTTGAAACAGGATATAATTAGTGAAATATAACACTGAAATGTCGATTCTGACAATTTTCAGATTTCCTCAGTGTGAGAGCTTTTGAAGTTTTGCCCAAAAACAAGTGAATAGCTACATAAGTAGCCTCAGCAACATCTAGCTCTGGTGCTGTTCTGAATAATGCATGCAGTCTTACCCGTGTTTTCTCCAACCATTTCATCACCCTTAAAAATTGTTTGTTTATTTATTAGTTTATTTATTTATTCATTTATTCTGGCTGAGCCATATCATTTAGCAAGGTACAGTTGGCTTGGTGTGTTGATAGTTATTATGTCATAGCACAGAGTTTGACTGCTGTAGGAAATTGACTGACTGACTGAAGGGCCAAAAAAGAGTGGGGCCTATTGCTATTGTCTTATATAATGCCAGACTGATAAACTGCTAATATGCTAACTGCTAAACAAGCTCTGCTTTTGTCAAACATTGTCAAGTCCTGTGATTCTTTACTCATACTACTTAAGTGTTGCATCACTGTTAGCTACATGATGCAGTTTGCTTTCTGAAATACTCACAAGAACATCACATGCCTTTTTTCATGTATTACTCCATAAAGTAATACAGGGGCAGGGGCAGGGGCAGCCTAGTGGTTAGGGCATTCGCCCTGTGATCAGAAAGTCCGGGTTTGATTCCCAAGACTGCTAGGCACCTCTGAGGTACCCTGAGCAAGGTACCGTCACCACGCACTGCTCCCTGGGCGCTGTGTTCGTAGCTGCCCCCTGCTTCACTTGGTGAATGGGTTAAATGCAGAAGAAGAATTTTGTGCTGTTCACGTATGACAAATGGTCACTTTCACTTCACTGCGTAACATCACCAGTATCTGCGCTAACTGGTGACTGAAGGACAGTAGGAGAGAAATAATTAATTGATTTCTTACCTTAATTTAACCCTAACCTTACCCTAAACCTAACAGTAACCAGTTAGCGCAGATACCGGCGATGGTTACTATGTATGTATTAAAAAACGTTTGTAAAATATTTCTAGTGAGTTTAATTTCTGTTACCTACACTGTCAAATATTTCAGCATTGGCTTTATTTTTAACTAAAGGCACTCTTAAAGACATTCTAACAATTGGTTGTCAGTAACTGGGCTGCTCTGATGATTGTGCCCTTTTGAAGATTACAGAGAGCGGAGGAGCACCTTGGATTTATATGAGTCAGATGGTGAAAGAGCAGCGGTTTCTTTTTTTTAATAAGCCCATATTCACCTGCCTCAGGATTCTGGCTGATAAATGTTGTCGCCAGCCTATCAGGAGGCTGTTATTGGTTAGTGCTTCTCAACTTGGGTCCAGGAGGACACATTTTAGGGTTTCCACTAACACACCCACTTCAGCTCAAGAGGTTCTTGTTAATGAGCTGATCAGTTGGATCAGCTGTGGTAGAGCAGGGGTACTCCAGGACCGAGATTGGAAACCATCATGCAAGGATATCCCAGCAAGTTTTAGCTGTTTAACTAGAGTTACATGGAATGAGGGAGTATGTTTCACATGGCCAGTTTTTTCAAACAGGCACTTCACTACTGAAGCAGAAGTAGGCCTACTTGTCTTTTTATTATCCAGTATTTCTGAAGATCAATTCAGATTAAACTGTTTGTAATGGTCCTCAAGTAGGCAAATAAGCTGGGCTATAAGAGGCACAGGACCAGTCAAACGTTTTGTACTTTCATGATGTTCCACATTTAAAAACAATATTTATGGATATAAGATGACATATGGAACACGAAAAATGCTAAAGGCTTATATAAAATAAAACAAAAAAAAAAAAGCATTTGTATCTTATAATGTATTTTTAATGTATTTTTTAAAAGACCATAGAGGTCTTTGGTAGCCAAATAATGGTAAAAAATGTGAAAGTTAAAGGTTAACTAAATACAGATAATTTCATCATAACTAACACTCCTGCATTTCATCAGATCCTTTCTGAGGTTCTGCTTTTGTAGTTGCCCATCCCTGTGATGCAATTCGGGACTCCCTAGCTCGAGCCCAATATTTCATATTTCTGTGGACTTCCCTCTAAAGGGAATTTTTTCATCTCATGTAAGAGTAATTTAGCTCCTGTTTAGTTCAATGGAGAATGTACCTGCAACAATGACTGACCTGCTTTACTCAATTCATATAAACTAGGGGCAGAGCAGCTTACTTGCTTACTTGTCAGTAATTGTAAACATGCAAGATTTTAAATTGTTGTATTGTATCAATAAACCATGTGTATTTCATTCTCCTAAATTAAATGTAAATGAAAACAATGGCCACAGCAGTTTCTTCTTCTGTTCATCCGAACATCTAATGTGCTGAGCAAATACAAAACTCTGAGCCTCTACTTGTATTGAATAGCTTTACACTAGATGTTGGATCATTGCTGTAAGGATTTGATTGCATTAAGCGTCAAGAGCATTGGTGAGGTTAAGTTTTGATGCTTGATGTTTCAGTTATGGATCATAAACGCCACTCTGATTCATCCCAAAGGCATTGGATGGAGTTTATTGATGATGTTTATCCAAGAATGCAAGAAATAATGCATTAAAAAAAAATTTTGTATGTGTTTATATAAGTACATTGTAATTTCAATGTTTATACATAATTATTGTTTAACTGTATTTACTTTAGATTGTATTCCTTTTTTCAGATGAAAACAAATAAAGACTGGATCTTTTTATTAAGAATTATTTTTCCTGTAAACAAAATAATATCATTTGAAGGGGTCCCTCTAGTATGTCACTGAAGATCTCTCAGTGTTTGGAAACAGTCCGGTGAATTGCAATACATTCAGCACTCATCTCACTTACCACCCACCCCTTCTTTCTCTCTGTAGGCCACTGAATCTGCAGTCCAGCTGCTCTCTGCAGACGCGTGTTCAGGAGTTTATCAGCAGCACGGAGAACAGAGCCGATAACTCCACAGCCCCGTTCTGTCTGCCTGAACTTAAACTGCAGCCCACCAACACACTGCTGCCACCAGAGAGAGACGAGAACAGAGGGAGAGAGACACACAGAGACAGAGGGAGGGAGGGCCAAGGGTCAGTATGGGAAACAGACAGAGACAAGCCTAAAGAAAGTCAGAAGGGAAAGGAACTGTTAGTGTTGAAAGAGAAAGACAGGGCTGATGAAATGGAGGGACCCACAACTCCCTCTTCTCCTCATTCTCCCACTCCGGAGTCTCTCGCTCCTGATGGACGGTTAAGGACTGTTCACATTCTGCCCAACTTCGCTCAGGCCTTGGTGGAGGCACGCAAAGCCAGATACATACGACACCGAGGCCTGCCGCCATGCGAAAGAGAGCTGAGCGTCCGAGAGATTTTCTCCAAGAGCACTAGAGACATACATACCAAACACTGACTGTAATAAACACACGCACACACACACACACACACACACACACACACATTGCAATTTTGTGAAGAGCAATCTCTCACACAAAGTTTTTAGCATGTTCTAATAACTGTGTTATTATACAGTCAAACTGTCCATATAATAGACTGAATTAGAACAGTTTCTAGCATTCTGGCAGTACTGCAGCTTGACCATCATTAATCTCATTGTAACCTACAGGCCTTTTAGAAGACATAGTAGAAAGCAGTGACTCATTTCTAGCAATTCGTTGTTATGTTTAACTGCTTTGTATATTCATGTTTTAGTGTTCTGTAAATTCACGTGGAGCTTAAATAAAAGTACTGAATAATATGTTATTAAAGTTTTACATGACAGAAACACACACACTCACAACAGAAAACTGTCTCACTGTTGGATGTTATGTACACTATGGACAAGAGTATTAAGATAAACCTGTATTAGGCTCTCAATGCTTCAGCATACCAAGACATTTTGGACAATACCATTCTTCTAAATTTGTCAACACCGTTTGGCGAAGGCCCTTTAAAATAACTTTTTGATCCCCTGCTGAATTTGTCTCTAATGCATGAGGTAGGTTCATTTTTATGATGAGAGACAGAATATCAACCAAAAAAAAAAACATGTTACATAAAGTTATAAACTGATTTGCATGTCATTGAGTGAAATAAGTATTTGATCCCCTACAACCCAGCCCCTTCTGGCTCCCACAGAATGGCTATGTGCTCATGTTGCACTCAGATTACATTCAGTCTGTCAATTACAGATACTCCTGATCCTAACTCTTTATGTGTGTATAAAGCACACCAGCCCACAGAATCAGTTTCTTCTATTACAACCTCTCCACCACCATGGTCAAGACCAAAGAGCTGTCAAAGGACATCTGGGACAACATTGTAGACCTGGATTGAATGGGTTACTAGACGATCAGTAAGAAGCTTTAGAACGATGACAACTGTTGCAACTGTTGATGGAAAGCCTTTCAAGAAGAGTGGAAGCTGTTATAGCTGCAAAGGGCAGGGCAACTCCATATTAAAGTCTATGTATTTGAAAGCAATTTCATCAAAGTCCCTGTTGTTGTAATAGCCAGGCGTCCCGATACTTTTGTCCATAACTTTGCAGTACTCTGTGATGCACATTACTCTCTTTAGCATTACCGCCCTCTGGTGATAGGCCTTAACTTTATGAAGCAACGTGAACCTGACACGCAATTCTCGGCTTTGAAAGACTTTGAAAGTCCGGAGATACAGAAAGGCTCCTGAAATAAAGTAAATAAGAGCAACTCGAGTCTGTAGAACAGTTTTTTAAGGCAATGTTTACATATCGCGTTACCGTGGCGACGGCGTTGCGGAAGTGGTGGGTAAAACTGAAAGTAGGAGGACGAAAAGAGCATAGGCTCCGTTAACCTCATGAACTTCCCATAAGCAGCCCGTCGCCTTTGGCCATAAGCTGTGTCTCGGTCGCACTGCTGAGAGGCTGTAAAACCACACGAAATTGTGCTAAGCATGACCATGAGGAGGTTTGCTGCTGGTTTGTGTGCTCTGGTCCGAGGACGAGGTCTAGCGAGTTTGGGGTCCACCGGAGTTCATGGCTCCTTCCCTCACACTGCCAAAGCGTCCTGGATCGAATCGTGCACCGCGCAGGGTTACCAAGAGCAGAGGAGAGCATTCTGTTCTGAAAAGCCAAACAGAGACGCTGTAGAAGTGGACCTAAGTCGTCTTGAAGGCGAAGACCATGGTAGGTGCGCCACTGTCACAGCACACGTTGCTTACACCCGTTCCCCTGTGCTCACACCTGTGTTTACAGCTCTGGGGAGTCAGCCCCATTTACAGCGTAGGTTAAGCTCCAAATACTCAATACTTTCTGGTTCTTTGTTTCCCAACCCTAGTCCCTAAACCCCCATGCTCTGGGGATTTTTTGGTGGTCTTTCTGCTCTCTTTCCAAAACTAAAGTGAAGTGACGTGGCCATTTGTCATACGTAAACACACCGTACACATAAATAGCACTTGTGATAGAGCAGTGATGGTGCCTTGCTCGCGGGTGCCTCGGTGGTGCCACTAGCAGTCCAGGGATTTAAAACCTGCAGATCGCAGGGGCAACGTCCTAACCCCGTCCTAACTTTATTTTAAGATAACTCTATTCGTTTCACAAGTGGGAAATGTATGAACACCTTTTATGGGTGGACGTGTGTGTGTGTGTGTTAGAGCAGAAAAAAGTAAAATGTGCAGAAGAAGGGGGCTCTGGGACAGGGGCAAGCTCAAGACCAACAACATCACAGCTGATGAAGGTGGCCTAGTGGTTAGGGAATTCAGAAGGTCATGGGTTCGAATCCCAGGACTGCTAGTGGCACTACTGAGGTACCCTTGAGCGAGGCACCATCTCCACACACTGCCTACAGGGATTCATTCAAGATTCAAGATTTTTATTTGCCATTTGTGCATGGGACCACAGCAGTTCATGCACATTGGAATTCTTGTGCAAAGCTCTCTGAGTCAGGTTACATTTTTTGATAGGTAGAAAAGAGAGGTAAATAAAGCAGAGAATAGAGCAATCTACTAATAGATTGTGTTCCTGGCTGCCCGCTCCTTCACTTGGGTGAATGTTTTAAATGCAGAGGTGAGTATGCTCAAGGACATTTTACTCTTACACACCCCTTACATGTTACATAATTATGTTAGCCAGGGGTCACTATTCAATCATGGAGCAGATAAACAGTATCTTTAGATATGAAACACTAGATAAAACGTCTGCACCTGCATTATCGGCTGGATTTCAATTGCATCACAGCACATTAGTTAGTCTAGATGGTTGTGCACATTAGTGAATAAAGTAGTTTTTGTTGTTTGCTGGATATCAGCTGCATTATGAACATTTGCCACTGAAATGAAGAGTGACGGAATGGAGGATCGCCCGTTTTAGTGCAGTAGTATGTGTGGCATGCATGTGTGTGGTCACAGCTGCAGTTGAAGAAGTCTGGCTTCTGCCCTGAGCGATATTGAATAATTAACAAAGCCGTAAACACTGACCTGTTTCTCAACCCCGCATGCCAGGATAAAGTTTAAATTTACTAACTAGGCCAAGAGTCCGTTTTTCATGAAACCTTTGAGGACAGAGGTTATAAGGCTGTATAATGAGTATTATATTCTGTTATAACAGAATGTATAAGGCTGTCACAATTTCTCATTTAAACACAGTTTGTTTTAAAAAAATCAGTGACTGTTTTTCTTATCTGGCATGTAATAGTCAACCGAAGCCCAGCTGTTTATGTGCTAAACTTGCCGCAATTGTAGCCACTCATTCTAATGCAGCAGAGTCAAGTGGACAATAAAAGTGCAATAAATTAGAATTATAGTTATATAGTTTTAGGGAGTACTGATAAAGGAAGCATCACCATCACCAGAGTCTTTGGGTACATATTTTTGGTTTTACGAATCATTTGTTCTTCCCCCAGCATCTTTGCTCTTTTAGCTTTTAGGCCACATAAAAATTGGTGCTGTTTTTTGCACACTAAGGTGAGATGATGTGAATATCTATACTACAGCTGGTGGTCTGGTGGTTAGGGAGTTGCCTTAATCAGAAGGTTGTGGGTTCAAATCCCAGGACTGCCACTAGCACCACTGCGATACCCTTTAGCAAGGTACTGTCCCCACACACTGCTTCCATTGGTGAATGGCTTAAACCCAGAGAAAGAGTTTCACGCTGTTCACACTGTGTGCTGTGGTGTGTTCATTCGTAACAGTTATGGCCACTTTACACTTAGACTGAAATGAATGAATGTAGCATTTGACCATAACATAGTAACAGTTGAAATTTGTTATAGTTTAGGCAAACAAAAGAAGTTGAACGAATACTTTAGTATTTAAAATTTTCCCGCCAGACTCATTTTTGGCCCAGCATCACACTTTGTGTGGTAAAATGCTGTAGAAAATTTTCAGCCAGACAACGCTGAGGGAAACTGTGAAGCGCAGAGATGGAAATGTCAAAGTCTGGGGCTGTTTTTTTCTTGCAGTGCTGTCTGTGAACTTGAACTTGGAAGTGCAGGAAGGCGTTTTAGATGCTGATCTGCAAAAGGTTGCAAAGAAACTGCTAAAAACTGCAACCACTTTTGAAAGGATTTTTTTCCCTTTTGGAAGAATACAAGAAAGTATTCTAATTATTTATTATAAACACCATTTGCTTTGACATTTTATTAACTAACTCAATGGACGTTTTTAAGTATGGCACATACTTGTGTCAAATACTTCTTTGTGGCTACAGTATTGTAAGATTTTAGGTTTTTGTTTCAGTTCACTTTTTACAATAAAGTATTTTGGCTGCTGACTGTTAACCCTCAACTGCACTTCCATCCATGTCTGTCTGTCTCTTTCATTCTGCTTAGGTATAGTGGAAATACTGATGTGTCGGCAGCGTGCTCGGAACTCCCTGGGCCGTATGTTTGTAGGTCAGGTGAGATGACACCTGTGCATATCTGTGGAAACAGCCTGTTGTTCCATATCACTCTCTGCTGAGCATGGAAACGGAAAACTTCAGGCAGCCTCAACCCATCCATATCTCCTTTTGTTCTATTTTTTCTCTAGTTTAGTTCCTTCTTGTGTGCTCTCTTTAGGGCTTTTTAGTCCTTAAAGTCAGTCTGTGTTTAAAGGAAGGAAGAATTCATCTCAGGTTGACAGCAAAGCTAAATCAATAAATGTATATGAAAGACAAGACAAAAATAGTCAAGATTTATTACTGTCTTTTGTGTTTATCCATCTCTCTTGTCACAATTTTTTTGTTTTTGTCAATATTTCACTGTTGTTTCTCTCTCTCTCTCTCTCTCTCTCCCTCTCCCTCTCTCTTTGTCTCATTTTCTCTCTAGATGCGACAGTTGGTATCAGGCTTGCGGCATGACTCAGCTGCACGTGTGGTGATCTTTAGAAGTCTGGTGCCCGGAGTGTTTTGTGCAGGTCACTCTTCCTCTATAAACATTATGCACTTGTTCTCTGAGGTGCCAGAAAGAGTTAATTGGAGAGATTCGAACCCGCTTATAATGTTCTATACAAACTCAAAATGTTTCCTAAAAACTAGAGCAGCCAAGACGATAAGCATTAAGTGCTTTGATTTACATCTTTAATTTAGTCATAGACTATGTAAGATTTAAGAAAAACCTGAAGTGGTAAATACTGATGACATGCACGAAGATTGAACTTGATGATACTATGTAGTCTAATTCTTGTTCCAGGAGCGGATTTAAAGGAGCGAGCACAGATGAATAACTCAGAGGCTGAGCATTTTGTGCATGGTCTTCGCTCTCTAATGAATGAGATAGGTGAGAGATGATGATGATGATGATGAAAAGAACAGTGGTCATGTACTATTCTGAGTGATGGGACTTGACATCAGTCAAGATGATAACAATGTGGTCTGACTGAGTTTTGTGAGTCTCCAACACTTTAGCTTTCCACTCTAGTAAGACAGAGTAGTTTGGGCAGCCCAGCCCAAAGACATGTTTGGGTGATTTTTCTAATTGCAGACATGTTAACACATCCTCTACAAGTAATAAACATTTTTCTGCAAAATATTATACAGATGTTATTTCTTTGCTGAATATTCTGCAAATAAGGCATTGGTGCATCAGTTCTTAGAAAAGGTAAAGGTGTACTAACGTAAGGTTAACCAAATTTTAACTTAAATATTGTTTTATTCAAAGCTCATGATCACTTGCTGACAGGTTGAGTGTTTGTTGTAATTTTTCTAATTTAATAGTGCTATAGTCCTAGTTCTGTAGTAGCACTTCCCTGGACATTACATGCCTTTCCCTGTTTCTTAAATCGGGTGTTTAAGTCAAACAAGTGACCAAATCTGTAAGGTTAGACGATGGTCATGTTTGCGCACAGTGGTTGTCATAGTAACGATGTCGGTGTATGTATGCAGGACTGTGCAAAAAAAATCCTTGTTGAATATTCTAACATCAAGGAGAATTGTGCAATGGCAATAAAAAGAATTTGAAAGACCTGTCTTTCACACCTTCTTCAGCTGTGGAGGAGCTTGCTGATTAGATGTGTCAAGTGTTTAGAGATGGGCAAGCACCAAAATGTGTGATTCAGTACCAGCACTGGAAACATTCCTCTTGTCAAACCCAGCTGTACGCAGGCTTGATGTATGATCTGTCTGAAGTGTGTTCTGTTCCTTTTCCGTGATAGCTGCGTTGCCCATGCCAACAATCGCTGCAGTGGATGGCTTTGCTCTTGGGGGTGGGCTGGAATTGGCACTGGCCTGTGACCTCCGCACGGCGGGTGAGTGCGTGCTTTGACCTTATAAGGGCAGGTTGTGGCAGGTGAGTGACAGGAGTGCCCAGGAAGAGGGAGGGGAGGAATAGGGCTTGTGGGATTTGTAGTTTTACGCAAGCAGCAGTGGCAGACACATCAGTCAGCCATGAGTCCCTGTGGGGTGCTTATGGCACAACCATGCAGATGTAACATCCTTGAACTGTCCTTTGTGTGTGTGTGTGTGTGTGTGTGTGTGTGTGTGTGTGTGTGTGTGTGTGTGTTTTTTGCCACATACCCCGCACAGATTAGCTTGATTGAGACTACACGGGGACTCCTCCCAGGGGCGGGTAAGATTAAAAAGATACAGAAGAGGAATGAGCGAATTCAGAGCTATCACTATCGATAATATGATTCATTGAATAGTCTCATGGTTATTTTAGTCAAGCAAATTTTAAGACAAGTAAAAGTAAAAAATGGTCAAAATAGGTTTTACTGAAAAGTAACTAGTGCTGGTGCTTTCTTATCACACAGGGTTTAATACTGTTAACAATTAACATTGTACTACATCCTATTTAATCATGTCTTGATTAGTAATGGACAAATGATAGCGAGGCTAAGTCGGCTATATGTGTGTATGAAATCTTATTATGATAACAACCAGTTACTATTACATTACTTTGAAATGCCTAGCTGCATATCACAAAAGGTTAATGCAGATAATGTTCTGTGGAACTCCCAAGTGGCTACTATTGGATGCCCTTCCCTCTCTCCCATCACTCAGTGCAAGGCTAGCCAGTGTGGGGACTTGCTAGTCTTGCACTGAGTGTTGGGGGAGAGGGAAGGGCATCCAATAGTTATGCCTACTTATGGCTGCTTAGGCCACTGAAGTAAGATATTGATTTTATTTTTTGACAGTATTTTGTCATCTGTGTATTAAAATTGGTGATCTTTTGGATATAAACTGTTGACATCACCCAGTGTGGGCACACTGCTGCCTCAAATAGTATTGCTTGTTGCAGTTCAAAATTTTCAAAATGCCTGACACACCACATGAAGCAGTGGATGCAAATTACTATGTAGCTATTTGTAGTTTTCAAACTGTTTGATGTGAGATAATATTACTCGACTGAATTCCAGCCACTAGAAGGCGAAGAATGCCTGAACTGACAGGAGGATCAGGAATGTAGACAAGCATTTATAAAGAAACTAAAAAAACTAAGTGACCCTACCTACTGGTCATCATGACTTTGTTCTACACTCCTCGTGCACTAGGGGGCAGTCAGAGGTTGCCTCGAGCAGTGGGCTTTGCTGTGGCAAAGGAGATGATTTTTACCGGGCGGCGTATTGGGGGGCAGCGGGCTTTGGAGCTGGGGCTGGTCAACCGGGCCGTCCAGCAGAGTCAGAGCGGAGATGCAGCCTACAGAGAGGCTTTGAGCCTGGCTAGAGAGATTCTCCCTCAGGTGGGTCTGATTCACACACACACACACACACACACACACACACACACACACACACACACACTCCTGCTTCCTTTCACACAGGGAATCTTACTGATGCCAATGTCTGACCAAGTTACTTCTGCTGTGAGCAGACTTGCTCAAAGTGTCTGTGTGTGTTAGCTCTCTGTCTTGAGGGTGTGTGTGTGTGTGCAGTCCTCTAGCACAGCTAAAGTCTGTGTGTGAGAGTGAATGAGCACAAACACATTCTGTAAGCTGCAGGCCTTATTGTCTGGGTGAAAGAGAGACTTCCCCATCATCTTATAAAACACTTCTAAGCATGAGACAGAAAGACTTTGCGTGACTATGCAGATGGATGTTGGGCCTCAAGAAGTCACAACAATCACCACTCTTTCAAAAAAGATTCCATCAACTGATGTTTTGATGAAAGTGGTCGAGACGTCAGTCTAAAATCTCCCACAGGTGTTCGGACGGTTGAGATCTGGTGATTGTGAAGGTCATTCTTTTTCAGATCATTTTTACATTAATTCACTGACACCCCATACACTGTGCATTGAGCATTGTCAGCCTGGAAGAGACTGCACCCAATGATCCAGAAACTAAGGGAAACCCTGCCATGAATAAACGTCCCCAATGTAGAAAAAAGTCCCCGGACCCCCTCAATGTAACATTTCTTGGTATACGCCACACACCCTATTCTGGAGGACACTAGTGAAGGATGACTCATCTGATCATATCTATTTTTCCATATACCTGTAGATGGTTTCTGCACCACTGAAATCACAGATGTGCATTCATCTTTGTAATTAAGGGATTAGGCACTGCAGCCCTACAGTAATATCACTCTGGTGCAGTCTGATCCTGTTCTACACTGATGTACTTAGACACCTAAGGGACATCTGCTCTGCTGCTTTTCTCTACCTATTGCACTAATGCATGAGCATCATGGTATTAACTCTACTGATGTTTTCCCCCAGATCTAAATGCAAATTTCACTAGTGATGGTTCCCATTAAAACACTAGCAGGCTTTGTGCTTTGTGCTTTGTGACTGATGCCACACTTTTTCAGGGTCATTTAGACCTCTTGCCATCTTAACTACAGGCCCATCTCAAATCCTCCATTTCTTTCCAAAGTGCTAGAAAAAGTAGTTGTTGTTCATCTTCTAGATCACCTACAACATAACAACTTGTTTGAAAAATTTCAGTCTGGCTTTCGGTCCAACCACAGTACAGAAACAGCCCTGGTTCGAGTAACAAATGATCTGTTGATGGCAGCTGATGCTGGAATGCCCTCCCTGCTCGTTCTTCTCGATCTCTCTGCAGCATTTGATACGGTGGATCACACAATACTCCTAAATCGCCTACAGCATGCCGTTGGACTAACGGGTACTGCTCTCTCCTGGTTTCAATCATACCTCACTGACAGAACAGAATACATCTCCTCTGGA